>CM070832.1:40387707-40577707 GCA_036326025.1 Chrosomus eos
ACCCCTTCGTACCCCACCGTCCCCAGCTCCTAGGCCTTTCCGTTTCCGAGATACGGCCACTTCCGGTCCAGCTTTGACCGGGTGTATCTCGGAAACCAGGCCGACTTTGAGCTCCATACTCCGGGCATGGGTAGGTACCCATGGCCCCCTCTTGAACCCATAGTATGGAGCCCAAAGTCGGCTTGGTTCCTGAGTTATGCCCGGTCAAAGATGGGACTTTGACCGGGTGTTTCTCGGGGACTAAGCCGAGATGGAGCTCCAAACTCCGGGCATGGGGAGGCACCCTTGGGCCCCACATGACCCCAGAGTATGGAGCCCAAAGTCGGCTTGGTTTCTGAGTTATGCCCGGTCAAAGATGGGACTTTGACCGGGTGTTTCTCGGGGACCAAGCCGAGTTGGAGCTCCAAACTCCGGGCATGGGGAGGCACCATTGGGCCCCCCCTGACCCTAGAGTATGGAGCCCAAAGTCGGCTTGGTTCCTGAGTTATGCCCGGTCAAAGATGGGAATTTGACCGGGTGTATCTCGGACACCAGGCCGACTTGGAGCTCCAAACTCCGGGCGTGGTGGGGTACCCATAGGACCCCCTGATGCCAGAGTATGGAGCCCGAATTCGGCTTGGTTTCGGAGATGCATCCGGTTAAAAAACAGCATCCCACCTGCAACTTATTTGACGGTGCCCCTGTGAGCTGTCCGTGGACAGCATGATTTTATGCTAATTTTGCACAATTATTGGGTGAAATGTCCATCAGTGTGTTGTATGGTGTCCCCTGGGTGGTGGTCAGTAGGTTTGACCACAAAGAACCCCTTTCTTTATGAAATATGACCTTTTAAAGCAATGTCCACGGGGAGCCTACAGGCGCTCCGCCAAATAAGTTGCAGGTGGGATGCTGTTTCTGACTTAGACATTTTCAGCCAGTGAATCCCCGTAAGGCACTGAGGATTTCAACACATGTGTTGAAATCCTCAGTGCCTTACGGGGATTCACCGGCTTAAAATTTCTAAGTCAGAAACAGCATCCCACTTGCAACTTATTTAACGGTGCCCCTGTGCGCTGTCCGTGGACAGCATGATTTTATGCTAATTTTGCACAATTATTGGGTGAAATGTCCATCAGTGTGTTGTATGGTGTCCCCTGAGTGGTGGTCAGTAGGTTTGACCACAAATAACCCCTTTCTTTATGAAATATGGCCTTTTAATGCAGTGTCCACGGGGAGCCTACAGGCGCTCCGCCAAATAAGTTGCAGGTGGGATGCTGTTTTTGACTTAGACATTTTCAGCCAGTGAATCCCCGTAAGGCACTGAGGATTTCAACACATGTGTTGAAATCCTCAGTGCCTTACGGGGATTCACCGGCTTAAAATTTCTAAGACAGAAAGAGCATCCCACCTGCAACTTATTTGATGGTGCCCCTGTGAGCTGTTCGTGGACAGCATGATTTTATGCTAATTTTGCACAATTATTGGGTGAAATGTCCATCAGTGTGTTGTATGGTGTCCCCTGAGTGGTGGTCAGTAGGTTTGACCACAAAGAACCCCTTTCTTTATGAAATATGGCCTTTTAATGCAGTGTCCACGGGGAGCCTACAGGCGCTCCGCCAAATAAGTTGCAGGTGGGATGCTGTTTCCGACACTTGAAATTTTCAGCTTTACACCAAGTCGAGTTGGAGCTCCAAATTCCGGGCATGGGGAGGCACCCTTGGGCCCCCCCTGACCCTGGAGTATGGAGCCCAAAGTCGGCTTGGTTGCGGAGATTCATCCGGTTAAAAACAGCATCCCACCTGCAACTTATTTGACGGTGCCCCTGTGAGCTGTCCGTGGACAGCATGATTTTATGCAAATTTTGCACAATTATTGGGTGAAATGTCCATCAGTGTGTTGTATGGTGTCCCCTGAGTGGTGGTCAGTAGGTTTGACCAC
The DNA here is from genome assembly GCA_036326025.1 of Chrosomus eos. Classification (NCBI taxonomy): domain Eukaryota; kingdom Metazoa; phylum Chordata; class Actinopteri; order Cypriniformes; family Leuciscidae; genus Chrosomus; species Chrosomus eos. Next base: position 40,389,625 of record CM070832.1, read on the forward strand.
AAATAACCCCTTTCTTTATGAAATATGGCCTTTTAATGCAGTGTCCACGGGGAGCCTACAGGCGCTCCGCCAAATAAGTTGCAGGTGGGACCTCCCCAACTGTATCTCATAAACGCCTATAACTCCGCGACCAAGCCACCAAGATGCACCAAACTCGGGTCAAAGTAGGGTCTCGAGTGTCCCTCTCCAATGGGCCCTAGCCCGAGGCTCTGGCTCCCCCACAGGCCGAGATACGGGGCCCAACAGAAAAGGGTGCACTTCAGAAGGAAGGGTCCCAGAACCTCAGGACTCTGGGGTCTGAGAGGGCCCCTCGGGGCCCCTCCCCACCCCGAAGTACGGTCCTCTGGGACCCGCCCTTTCCGAGATATCGACCGTTTTGTCCAAAGGTCCCTCATGTATAACCGGGTGTAACTTGGGAGTTAAGCCGAGTTGGAGCTCCAAACTCCGGGCATGAAGGGGGCCCATAGGGCCCCTTCGGACCCCACCTTCCCCAGCTCCTAGGCCTTTCCGTTTCCGAGATACGGCCACTTCCGGTCCAGCTTTGACCGGTTGTATCTCAGAAACCAGGCCGACTTGGAGCCCCATACTCCGGGCCTGGTTAGGTACCCCAGGCCCCCTCTTGACCCCAGAGAACGGAGCCCAAAGTCGGCTTGGTTCCTGAGATATGCCCGGTCAAAGATGGGACTTTGACCGGGTGTTTCTCGGGGACCAAGCCGAACTGGAGCTCCAAACTCCAGGCATGGGGAGGCACCCTTGGGCCCCACATGACCCCAGAGTATGGAGCCCAAAGTCGGCTTGGTTCCTGAGTTATGCCCGGTCAAAGATGGGACTTTGACCGGGTGTATCTCGGAAACCATGCCGACTTGGAGCTCCAAATTCCGGGCATTGGTAGGTACCCATGGGCCCCCCATGACAGTATGGAGTACCAGTATGGTACACCATAGGCACTTCATGGACAAACCGCTGAAGAATAGGCTGTTAGGTGGACACCATAGGCACTTCATGGACAAACTGCTGAAGAATAGGCTGTTAGGTAGACACCTTATCCACTTCGTGGACAAATGCATGAAGAATAGCCTGTCAGGGGTCACAATAGGCACTTTGTGGACAAGAATGGGCTGTCAGGGGACACCATAGGACAAAGTAGCCTGTCAGGGGACAAACATGCGCTTCGTGGACAAAGTAGGCTGTCAGGGGACAAATAGGCACTTCGTGGACAAAAGGAATGAATTATAGGCTGTAAGGGGACAAATAGGCACTCCGTGGACAGAATAGGCTGTCAGGGGACAAATAGGCGCTTCGTGGACAAAGTAGGCTGTCAGGGGACAAATAAGCGCTTCGTGGACAAAGTAGGCTGTCAGGGGACAAATAGGCGCTTCGTGGACAATAGGAATAAATTATAGGCTCTAAGGGGACAAATAGGCGCTTTGTGGACAAAGTAGGCTGTCAGGGGACAAATAGGCACTTCGTGGACAAAGTAGGCTGTCAGGGGACAAATAGGCGCTTCGTGGACAAAGTAGGCTGTCAGGGGACAAATAGGCGCTTCGTGGACAAAGTAGGCTGTCAGGGGACAAATAAGCGCTTCGTGGACAAAGTAGGCTGTCAGGGGACAAATAGGCGCTTCGTGGACAAAGTAGGCTGTCAGGGGACAAATAGGGACTTCGTGGACAAATAAATGAATTATAGGCTGCAAGGGGACAAATAGGCACTCCGTGGACGGCCCCGCCCACCCCGCGACTTTGGCCAATGGCGTGGAGCGTGTAAGGGTGAATAGGCTGTCAGGGGGATGTTTAGGCTGTCCGTGGACGCCCACTCCTGACTTATTCGACGCCCGTCGAATAGGTTGCGGGTGGGACGTCGGTGAGCCACCTGGTGGCCGATGCCCGAACTGCGGTTTTGGGGAGCTAACTTCTGGCCCCTCCCATATGGCCCCTGGGGGGTCTAGAGTCTTGGGACCACCTCTCAGGGGCCCTTGGGGACGGCCCCTTTCAGGAAGGGTCGTCACGGGGCCCCCCAAAAATCGTCTAGGGGGCGCTGCGCAGCGTCCACGGAGTGCGTCCCACTTCGCGTCATTTGAGTGGCGCCGTGTACCCTGCTGCAAGGGACTTCCCTTAAGTGAGCTAGGGTACCAGAGGCCTCTGGACAACATGCGTCCGTGCAGCCTCCGTGTGTCAGCTACATCTCCAGCTGCCTCCAGAAGTTCAAGAGGAAAGAGGCAGCCCAGCACTGTGTGGTAAGCAAATAATGTGAAGCAAGTAAAGTAATGTTTAGTGAGAGAGAAAAAATAGCATTTTAGGGCATTATTATTGTCTGATCACAGTCTTCATTATTAGCTGGTAGTGTAAATATGCAGGGTATGGACTCAGATTGTTGTAGCCTATGTGAATTATCATTTGAATAGAAAATCTGTAAGCTGTTAGTGTAAATGTGCAATCAGGGCAACAATAGAGGGGCTATGAATGTAGATTGTTGTATGTGAATGATCGTTTGAATATAAAATCTGTAAACTGTTAGTGTAAATGTCCAATCAGGGCAACAATAGAGGGGCTATGGATGTAGATTGCTCTATGTGAATGATTCTTTGAATATAAAATCTTTAAGCTGGTAGTGTTAATGGGCAACAATAGAGTGGCTATGGAGGTGAATTTTCTGTATGTGAATCATCCTTACAGATTTTATTTTCAAAGCTGGTAGAGTGGTAGTGCAAATTAGCAGTCAGGGCAACAATAGAGTGGGTGTAGAGGAAGATTGCTGTATGTGAATGATTGTTTGAATTTCTGATATGAAAAGGCATTAATATGCATGTATTCATGTGTAAGATAATCAGTTATGTTAAGTGTATTTCTAATACTTTTTGTGTAATTTAACAGTGAGACAACTTCAGATGATGACTGGGAACCAGAGGGCTCTGGACAACATGTAAAGCATCCATGTGTGGCTGCAACATCTTCAGCTGCCTCCAGAAGTTCAAGAGGAAAGAACGGAAGAAAGAGACGAGCTGGCAGGACATCCCACCAAAAGCAAGGTTTTTGACCCTCCTTCTCGTACTTTTTGTGGGTGTCACAGTCCTGTGCACATCACCAACGGCAGCAGGGCAGGTAGACGCATATGTAAGGTGTGCCACCGGAATTCTCCTGTGAAGTGTCACAACTGTGATGCAGCTTTCTGCTACCTCCCTAAGTATCATGCACAAAACAACCTCCTAGTGTGACTTCATATTTAGTCCAAAGAATGATAGCAATTTCGCAATAGGGACTGTGAGAGTATATGTATCGGGTGGACGAGTGGGCTTGACAAACCTGTGGTAAAACTCTCCTCTATGTGTGCTGAACACCGGGTGAACTAACTACCGGCTAATTGACAAACCATCAACAGAACAGCACTGCCAAACTGTGCAATACTTTGTAAGTAGTACATTTGTTTATTTATGTATTCATTTTTTTTGAGAAATGTTATCACTGTGTTGATTGCTAATAACTAAGAAACTATAGTTTGTAACTATATACAGATGTATAAATTAATAAAACGTTTTTTTTTGTGCTAAATAATCTGTCATTCTTTAAACAACCACTAAATTATTGGTAGTAAACAAAGACTTTGTTATATATACTTTTTATAAGCAAGTGCCAAGTGTCACTTTATGGTCCTTTTGGAGCCTTTCCAAAAATGCACATAAATGCATTTTTATAAACTATTAGGATGTAAACAATACACCAGAGACAGTATACAAGTTATGCTTTGTCATATTATAATAAGAAAATATATTGAAAGGATCAAAAAAACATGTTATAGATCATGGTAAAAGTTGGTTACCAAGTGGCCCTTTGGAGTCTCCAAGTGGCCTTTTTGGGTAGGTGCCTAGACATGCGCTGAAATAAATGCTTGTAAAAAAATCATTTTTGCTTGTAAGAACTTCAAATTTGAAACCTACATTGTTAAGAACTATGGCTTTAGATTGCTTGTGTTTCCAGGCCCGTACATATTTGCCTTAAGCAATTTTCTTTTTCATAAAAATTTATTATACAAAAATATATTTTTTTCCATTGTTTTTGAGCTTCTTTATCTTTCTATTAGTAATTGCTAGAGCAATTCTTAGTATTTCATAGTAAACTGTCAAGTGTCAGCTTTTAAATGATACCTTGGTTTTGTGTGTAGCCAGAAGGACTCATTAGCAACAACCATTTTATTATGGGTATGTCATTTTGCACTCGATTGTCAAAAAGGGGGGCGACAGGTAAGGGGTTAATAACACCAGACGGAAAATTTTTTGTAAAAATACCCTTAGGTCTCTGAGGGTTAACTGTCGCTTCCTGCTTTTCTTGTGGCCAACTGATGTTAAGTTTGGCCACAGCCCTAGTCACAACCTCCAGAAACTCCTCAGATGCAGGGGAACGGGGTGGCAGATCTTGACATTCCCCTGCATCGATGCTCAAAATATCCACCTCCTCAGAGGCAGATAATTCGAGCATCGGGTCCTCTTCACGGGCGGAAGAAGCCGCATGGCGGGACCACGAGAACTGGCCGATGAATGTTGAGAAAGGGCTTCAGCCGTCTCAACATCCTCAGCCAGATCTCTTTGCGATCCCCAAGAATGCAAGCACCGCGCTGCCTCGACAGACGCGGGACCTGATCCCTGGGGAGCGCGTCCCTGGCCTTTATGATCGAATAGGCTCAGACGGGAGCGGAGCGTTCTCAGGGGCATGAGATCACAGTTTGCACAGACAGCGCCCTTGAATGCTGCCTGTGCATGCTCCACTCCCAAACAAACAACACACAGAGAGTGCGTGTCACCCTCGCTCAAATAGCGCAGACAAGGGGACACACACTGCCTGAATTGTTTTTATACATAGAACGCTTGCTGAAGAACAGAAAACTGACGCTATTATGTTCCGGTGTCCTTTTATAGCTTCCGCTTCACCGTCACATGCGACATCACGGGTGACGTCATCACGCAACACCAATTAAAATTGGCCTAGTTCCATACAGGCTTCAGACGCGTCACGCTGAAGGCGTTCCCCAATGTGTCGATTCTCGATGCAGCGCGAGTTCCCTCGAAAGGGAATTTAAAAGTGCTGGCTAATGCTAATCGTAAATTCTCTAAGATTGTTATTCACGTCGGCACTAATGATGTTCGACTTCGCCAGTCGGAGATCACCAAAATTAATATTAAAGAGGTGTTTGAACTCGCAAGTACGATGTCAGGCACTGTAATTTGCTCTGGCCCCCTTCCTGTTCGAAGGAGTGATGAGATAGTTAGTAGATTGTGTTCACTCAATGGCTGGTTGTCTAAGAGGTGTCCGCAAAATAATATAGAATTCATAGACAATTGGAAAAGTTTTTGGGGCAGACCTGACCTGTTGAAAAGAGATGGTATTCATCCCTCCTGGGATGGTGCTGCTCTTCTCTCTAGTTATTTGGCTCATAGTCTTAGAGATAAAACATGACAACCTAGGGCTCAGGTCAGGAAGCAGACAGACTGGCTAAACCAACCATCTGCTAGCGGTCTCGCGTCACTAAGGTCAGATAAATCCCATCACATAGAGACTCTTTCACCTAGATATCATCATATAGAGATTGTGTCTGTTCCCCGAATTTGGAAATCCAAAAAACTGCCAAACTTTTTTAAGGTTAAAAATGTAATTGATGTTTAACAAATAAAAACAGATATAATACAGATGAGCAAATGATAAAGCTTGGGTTGTTGAATATTCGATCCCTTAACCCTCTGAGGTCGGGAAACCCACCTGTGCGTTTTGCTGGATTTTTTCCTTATCAGTGCAAAAGAGAATCAAATTACTCTGTTGATTTTGATCTTACATTTAAGTGTTGTACATCATTAGATCCTGTTAAGTGTCTTTTTTGTGGCTACTCACAATAAAAACAAAGTGTTGTGCTTTACGTCAAATAAAGAAAAATAAACATGATGCACGTTTTGCCTTCTCTCTGTCAGTGAGGTCCGTTCTGAAACGCATCCGAAAAAATTACTGTAGCTCTGTCAATACTTGTCACAGAGATACGAGAGATTTCTTTTTATGAAGCTGAAATTCTCTTCTTTTAAATGAAGTAATTTATTTTTTTAAAACAGATTTCCAGTTTATGTAATCCATTTGAAACCAAGGAGAGGTACAGTTTTTTCATTCTCCCTTCATTATTTTTAATCAGCTGAGACCGCCACACCCCCAGTGCTTTTCACATGGTAAATAGGCGATCTATGCATAGCACACGCGGCACGACCCCCGATCAATGCCAAACAACACGAAGATTCTTCATCAGAATACTGATAGTTCATCGCGTTTTAGGGATGGAAGCACGCTACTCCTTCAGAGGATTATGGACAGTGGGGAATAATTAATCTTTTCCTCAGAGAAATTTGAAACTGGGAACGGTTGCATTTTGAAGAACGAATTGACCCCGTCGAGGATACAAGTTCGGAGTAAGTTGTTTAGTGTTATAATTCCTTTTCTGATCATAGAGTTCAAATGCATTTTCAGACTATATTTTGCCTAGCTTTTGACATAGTAAATATTACCTCATAACATTCGTGTAGGCCTATACGCTCGTGTAAGCTTTTTGAGTAGCGGTTGTGGTGTAGTGGCAGATCTTTTGCCTAGCGTGTCAGAGGTTATGAGTTCGAATCCGCCCTCGGTATAGTTTTTTATTCTCTCATCAAAACCGAATATGTTCATCAGTTGTTACAGTCTATATCAAACACACACGTATATAGGACACACGTTTGTGTGCATTTTATTTTGTGATTTCACCGGAATGAATAGTGTCCGCAATGGCGATAGATTGAAGAGCGCGTCCAAAGAGCGAGTGAAGACTGCGCGTGCGTCGCCACAAGAGAGCTCTGTATCCATGACACTAATAGCAACGGACACGAGCGCTCATCTTGAGTTCAAAAACAAAACATTTTAGCGCTAGATCTCTTATTTAAGAGCAGACTAAATGAATGCTCTACTAGTTAACTGGAGATGTTTTATTTGTATTAGGTACAGCCGTTCATTGAGTGTATCAGTAAATGCGTGCGGTCTATATGGGCCATAAACAGATACTCGCGGTGACGCGGTCTACCCATCAATAGATGTTTCTCCGTCCATCAACAGATAAATTGTGCATCTATAATCATAATTGTCCATCAGTTTACTTTGGATAATGTGCTAACAGTTTTTTGCTTTTGTTTTGTTGTGTTTACATCGTCTCCATCAGCCTTCAGAAATCATTCTGATATATATTTGATATATTTTTTTTTTTTAAATCAATGTTGGAAACAGTTGTGCTGCTTAATTTTTTTTAACCTGTGATAGTTTTTTAGGATTCTTTGAATGCACTTTATTTTATATAAAAAAAAAAACAAGTTGATCAAAAAAATGCTTTTTTTTTTTTTAAAGGATGTGTTAAGTGATATGAATGACTTTAAGTCTTTATGTTCTTAGGAAAAATTTATATTTTGAATAAATGCTGTTCTTTTTAACTTTTTATTCATCAGTGAATCATTCTTAGTTCAGGCTGCCTCGCAGCACCTTGATGGGCCATTAGACATTGGGGGAGTGTCTTTAGTCTTCCCAGGTGTAAATCACATTATTATTCATGGCCATTCACACTCCCACGCATACAGCACTGCTGACCCAAACACTGATGTAAGAAATTCAAATCGTTATATTGATCTTTCTGAAAGAGTGGTCAGAATGATTTTCTCTTCATTTTGAAGTAAAAATTCTAGCCTAAAAGAATAGTAACTCAAAAGTATTGTGGACAACTATTCAGTATGTGTTAAATGGCCTTATTGCAGTGACATTTTTTTCCCAAAACGTACTAACCACACATATTATTTTTTTTCTATAAAATGCAAACATGTACATCCATTTTGCTCACATATTATTGTAGCAGAGTTTGTGCTGAATACAGCAAATTTATATGTTGGCAAATGGTATGTTTTAAGTAGCTGAAATAAGCATAAATGTCAGGGCATGTCAAAACACCTAAAGAGCCCCAAAACAGCTCAGACCCCAGAGGGTTAATTCAAAAGCGCTCATAGTTAATGATAAGATTACAGACTATAACCTAGATGTGCTGTGTTTGACAGACACCTTGCTAAAACCAAACGATTACATTACTTTACATGAGTCCACCCCGCAAGATTACTGTTATAAACATGAGCCTCGTCCGAAAGGCAAAGGGGGAGGTGTTGCTGTTATTTATAGTAATATTTTCAAAACCACTAAGAAATCTAGTTTTAAATATACTTCTTTTGAAGTGTTGGTGCTTAATGTAAAAATATATAGTGTAAACAAGAAATCACGTTTGAGAATTCTGCTGGCTACTGTATACAGGCCACCAGGGCACCATACAGATTTTATCAAAGAATTTGCTGACTTTCTATCAGAATTAGTATTGGCTGCAAATAAAGTCCTAATTGTTGGTGATTTTAATATACACGTAGATAATGAAAATGATCCATTGGGATTGGCATTTAAAGACATTATAAACTCAATTGGAGTTAGACAACACGTGTTAGAACCTGCTCATTGTCGTAATCATAATCTAGATCTAATATTATCACATGGAATAGATGTTGATGCCGTTGAAATTCTGCAGCAGAACGATGACATCTCAGATCATTATCTAGTCTCGTGTAACATTTGTGTACATTTAGCCAAGACTGCAAAGCTGACTCCGTGTTATAAATATGTTAGACCTATCACTTCTGCCACTAAAGATTGCTTTATTAATAATCTTCCTAATCAGTTACATCATCTCAGCATCCCGGATAGCTTAGAAGAACTTGATATTGCAACAGAAACATTTAACTCTCTCTTTTCCAGCACTTAATTGAGTTGCGCTTAAAGAAGATTAAAGAAAATAGTCCAACGCCGTGGTACAACGAGCACACCCGGGCCCTTAAGAGAGCAGCCAGAAAAATAAAGCGCAACTGGAAGAAAACAAAACTAGAGGTATTTCGGATTTCATGGAAGGAGAGCTCGGTTGCTTACAGAGAGGCTTTAAAATATGCTAGATCTGATTATTTTTCAACCCTATTAGAAGAAAATAAACATATTCCTAGGTGTTTATTTGACCAAGTGGCTAAACTAACGAAAAAGAAAGCTTCAAGCACAGAAGTTTCCAAGAAACAGAGCAGTAATGAGTTACTACAGTATCGCATCAGGGAGTGCAGTGCAGTCTCCATGAGGAACATTTTAATTCATTTATTGCTATAGGAGAGGAAGAATTTTGCAAACTTGTTAATTCATCTAAATCGACAAATGATTTGCTTATCTCTCTATTAGTGTTACTCAATCTTAGTGCTGCATTTGATACTATCAACCACAACATTATTTTAAATAGACTAGATAACTTGTCACGGTCGGTTAAAGCAGACAATGGCGTTGGATCCATTTGCAGCATCTTTTATTAATACAAACTCAAAACTACACAAACATAAACTCAGGAACAAGGCTCAGACTCAGGAACAGGACAAACACTCAACCGACAAACATTAAGCACTGACAAAGACTGAACCAAACACACAGGCTTAAATACAAGGACAGACAAGCTAAACAAGATAACGAGGTAACAAGAGGGTGTGGCTAAATGGAAACACCTGGGTAACTAATAAACATAACGAGGAGAAGCAAAACATGAACCAAGACAGAAACACAGAACAGACTCATGACATTACCCCCCCCGTTAAGGAACGTATTCCAGACGTTCCCCAGAATAGTCCAGGGTGGTGGTGACGCAAAAGCGTTCTTGGGGGAGGTGGGAGGGCCAGATCAATGGAGCCAGCTGTGCAGGCAACCATGGTGGAGCAGACAGTTCAGGGGTAGACTCGGAACGCCCTCCACAGCATGCTCAGTGACCGAATCCAGTTCACCCTCCTGGTCAGCACTGACTTGCACAGGAACAGACTCTAGAGCGTCCTCCGTCATGATCTCAGGGAAAGCCTCCTCCGTCACGATCTCAGGGACGGCCTCCTCCGTCACGATCTCAGGGACGGCCTCCTCCGTCACGATCTCAGGGACGGCCTCCTCCGTCACGATCTCAGGGACGGCCTCCTCCGTCACGATCTCAGGGACGGCCTCCTCCGTCACGATCTCAGGGATGGCCTCCTCCGTCACGATCTCAGGGACGGCCTCCTCCGTCACGATCTCAGGGACGGCCTCCTCCGTCACGATCTCAGGGACGGCCTCCTCCGTCACGATCTCAGGGACGGCCTCCTCCGTCACGATCTCAGGGACGGCCTCCTCCGACACGATCTCAGGGACGGCCTCCTCCGACACGATCTCAGGGACGGCCTCCTCCGTCACGATCTCCGCTTTGACGGGGTGAACAGATGAGACTCTAGACTGATGGTGCTGGTAAGTGGTGAAAGCAGAAGGGGTTATCAACATCCTGGTGGGCATGATATAACTCAGAACAGGTTTCAGGAACATAGTGAGTCTGTGAGGCTCCTCTTTTGCAAAGTCCACAGTGAATGGTGAGCCGGTTAAGAGGAGGGCGAAGCCGACATACTGTGCCAGTGTATATTGTGGGATATCCACCGCCATTAGTGAATAGAGAAATTTGTCAATTCCCCGACCAAACATCTCCTTCAAAAAGGTCTCCTTCAGATCCACCTCCTGGCAAAACTCACAGAACTCCCGCACGTATTCATCCATAGGACGATTCTCCTGGCGGGAGCGAAAATCTGCTGGATCCATGGAATGGTCAGTGCTTCTGTCACGGGGTTGAAGCAGACAATGGCGCGGATTCCAGTACTTGGTGGACTGGGAAGGTTACGGTCCGGAGGAGAGAAGTTGGGTACCAGCTAGAGACATCCTGGATCACTCCCTTATCGATGATTACAATCGGCAGGTAAGGGAGTCTGGGAACGCCAGGAGGCGTTCCTAGGGAAGGGGGTACTGTCACGGTTGGTAAATCCTATGTCTTCTTCTCGTCTCGTGTCTCTGTTGTTATCTGTGTGTGTGTGTGTGTGTGTGTGTGTGTGTGTCGATCAGAGGGGCGTGGCTGCTCATCAGCGCTCGTTCAGTTAATCACTCATCATCTCATCAGCAGCTGCAGTCAATCCATTCCTGTGTATATATTCTCATCTCATTCTCATCTCCATTGTCAGATCGTTGTTTGTTGGTGTCGGTGTCTGATCCCCCTACGTTCCAGTTATCCTTCGTTGTTCCTGTCTGTTTTCTGTGGATGTTCTGGATTGTCTCGTTGATCGTCACCTCTCATCACTTTCTGCACCTGTCACATCTGACCATCGGGTCCCTGCGCCGCTAGCCTGTTGCCTGTTGGATCTTGTACTTCTCTCTCTCTAATAAACTGAGTAATCTGCACTTGCTTCCGAAGTTTATTGTAACATAACTATGTTGGCATTGGTGGAATTGCACTAACATGGTTTAAATCATACTTATCTGACCGTTATTAGTTTGTAGCAGTAAATTAAGAGATGTCTTATCGATCATAAGTTCAGTATGGCGTACCACAAGGCTCAGTACTAGGACCGCTGCTGTTCACTCTGTACATGCTACCATTATGAGATATCATTAGGAAACATGGAATTAGCTTTCACTGTTATGCTGATGATACTCAGCTATATATTTCTTCAAAACCTAACGAAACTTACCAATTCACAAAATTAACGGAATGCATAGCTGATATAAAAAATTGGATGACCAGTAATTTCCTTCTACTAAATTCTGAAAAAAAAAAAAAACAGAGATTCTAATTATTGGACAAAAAACTTCCACACGTAATAACCTAGAATACTGTCTAACACTTGATGGCTGCTCTGTTAAGTCTTCGTCGTCAGTTAGGAACCTGGGTGTGCTCTTTGATACCAATCTTTCATTTGAAGCAGCTAGAGTTCTTACCAGAACCAGGAAGTATGACCTTATTAGCCCAGTTCTGTCAACACTGCATTGGCTCCCTATTAAACATTGTATAAATTTTTAAATGTAGCTGATTACTTACAAAGCACTAAATGGTTTAGCTCCCCAGTACTTGAGCGAGCTCTTAACGCATTATAGTCCTTCAAGTCTATTGCGATCTCAAAATTATGGCCAGTTGATAATACCTAGAATATCTAAATCGACTGCTGGCAGTAGATCCTTTTCCTATTTAGCACCAAAACTTTGGAACAATCTTCCTAACATGGTCCGGGAAGCAGATACAGTCTGTCAGTTTAAATCTAGACTAAAAACACATCTCTTTGGCTTAGTATACACATAACACATTATAGATTTCTATAATTCAATATAATTCCTGATGTACATCATAAGAAGGATGGCGTCTACGCTAATCTTAGTCTCTCTGTTTATCCCGAGGTTTACCGCAAACCGCCGGATCCAGGCCATATCCAGATCTGAGGAAGGACCATCACATGGACACGACGACAACGCAGCCCTGATGTGCCAGCCCCATCAACACTGTGAAGGCCTCATGGACACCTCAACAAACTCGTCTCCACACCGGCGTGAAGACTCCTACCCCAACCAGATGAACTGGATAAATATTGTGAAAGTTCTGATCCCATCTGACTCCTGACCTATTATGCTGCCTAACTCGCAATCATACACTGTTCGTTCGTTGGCCAGAGGAGGACTGGCCCCCCGACTGAGCCTGGGTTCTCCCAAGGTTTTTTTCTCCATTCTGTCACCTGATGGATTTTTTTTTCCTTGCCACTGTTGTCTTTTTCGCCTCTCTCACCTTTGTCGCCATTGGTTTTTGGCTTGCTTAGTTGGGGACATTTAACATTTAATTTAACAATACTATTACAACATTATTTTCCTGTTATCTCTGTAAAGCTGCTTTGAAACAATTTGTATTGTAAAAAGCGCTATATAAATAAAGGTGACTTGACTTGACTTGACTGATGAACTAAATGTCCAGTCTGCCCACAACCCCAACAAATCCTTGGTCGTGTGCGGGGACGTTGATCAGGTTGTAGTGCCACAGCGTAAATTACTTCAGTAATCTCAGAAACCCAGGCTGGTCTTTCGCTTAGCCCCTCCCCCAAGTCAGTAGACCTCACTGACACAGGTTGGCGCTGTCTTTCGTCCGGAATGCAAGTTCCCCAAACAATCTCCCTCTCTAAAGCCATCTCCAAAGCATCCTGCAAGGTTTGAGGGTGGGCTAGTTGATTCGGTCTACGGAGCTCCCCAGGGGTAAGGGCAGCGCCGCCGCTCCCACCACGTGCATCACACACTGTATGTAAGGCACAAAGTGCTGAGGAGGCACCAAAAATAGGCTAATGAAAAATCAATCATAATATCATAGTCATAATAATTATAATGCTGATATGGTACCGCCACCGCCTCCAACCCCCAAACGCACTCAAATTCCCAAGCTCAGTGGTCCGTTGAATTGCGCGTTAAAAAGTTAAAGTTAAACTGGCAAAAATAAAAGTTTTTTTCTCGGGGGGCATCATAAAGGAATTATGCTTAGGGCACCAAAATGGCTAGCAGCGGTACTGGGTAAGGAACTGTATATAGACCCCTTCAATGTTTGTAAACATCGAAAGCCTAGATTGGGTGCGCGCTCAGCATGGGGTCAGAAAAACGGTGCGGCTAATAGACCGGCATATTGTGTCACTGACTTTGCCACCACAAGAACGGGAAAAGTACCATAATAAACTTGTTTTGGTTAATGGCGATTGTCTGCCTGATCTCGAGCTCCTAACAGAATGGATAGACAACATTAGCAAGTGGCCAGATATTCACTGACCCGCCATATAATGTTACAGCTATATGGACAAGGCAAGCCGAGTGTTTTTACACACACGAAAAACTAGACGCATTTAGACGCTAGACTAATTACGTAGTCTTTGGGAATGTCCAGACGGTTTTATGTTTTATATAGCGATATAGATTTGAACTATCCTCCTTCGCACGGTCGCTTTGTAAACAGTGGGGCGGTACTTTTGCCGGCGCCGGCGACATCGACGTGATGACGTAGTTCCCGGCGTGTTGCAGATCAGCTCAGTCTGAACAATTGTAGTTAAAAAAAAGTATATGTTTTTTTTTTTTAGAAAATGACATATCGTTTCGCTAGGTAAGACCCTCTCCTCTTCCTCAGCTGCGATCGTGCACAGCCCGTTGAAGGACTTCAAATACCTTTGAAACTGCACAGATGTCGTCTATTTTTTTTTAAAGGACCAGATCCTGCCGGAATCCTGAAAACTTGACTCCACAACTGGTGCGATTTTCACAGTCTACGACGCAACAAGTAGGCATTTTTTTCTTGACGAGAAATTCTCTTGTTAACACACAATTCAATGGGATGGAATGAACTTTCTGACCCCGACATGCGCACTGCGAACAGCGAATTTTCCTGTGACGTCAACCGTGAAGGGGTCTATACTGGTCTCTCGCAAGCTTCCCTTGAACAGCCGGTGGCATGTGGGCATATGCTCACCGAGTCAAATTTTCGATATCATTTGCCAGGACTCTCAGTTGCTCTCCTGACCATAATATGTGAGCAACATGTATGTACATGTTTGTATTTTTGAGAGAATATTATTTATGCATGGTTATTGAAAAAACTAAAAATAAAAGTTTCTGAAATAAGGCCACAAAACACATACCAAATATGTGTCCACAAGACTTTTGACTAATGGAAGTTGTCGCCTAGAGTTTTTGCTTCAAAATGATCTGAAAATCATCCTGCCTAATCATTCACATAACACAATAGATTGATTAAAATTGTAAAAAAAAAAAAAAAAATTGTTAGCCAATGCAATGTGTGAATGGGCGTCAACAGCCCAGCCCCCTTGTGAATAATTAGTTGGTTCACACCTGAGAAGACAAAGCCCTGCATAATAATGAGCCTTTCATTCAGGTGTGAGAAAGAATGCAAGGACCCCAAAGAATGCAATATATACACACACACACACACACACACACACACAGACACACATAATATATATAACATCTAAATCTAAATATAAGTCAAAAGCACATTTTTAGTCATACCTGGAAACAAATCCTGTTCAAATAGGTTATATGGGCCATTCTACAGAATTGGTTCAAAGTTAGAGTTGGAAACATCTTGAAAAGAAAAGAGTCTTTTTTCATAAATGTCTTAGTTGGCCAATACATTTGATCATACATATTTCAAAGTTAAGGATTCATTATTTTGATATAGCTTGCATTGGAACAAACACTATAACATCTTAGTTGATTAGTTTATTGACAAAACATACTATATATTTAACATATGAACAGAAACTCCTAACAAAAGCTTATTTGATGTCTATTTTAGAGTAAAAACTTTATACTCTATCCAAAACTAGTCAACTAGTCAAACTAGTCCAAGAAACATGATTCAAATTTAAACAGTATGCTATTGTTGCGTTTACAGACACTTACGTTATTCTATATCGCGATTAGAACAAAGCACAAGAATAAAACACTTACACACTTCTCAGCTGGATATGTTGCTCCTCCTCGAAGTGAAACCAGCACTTGTTCTGAGGTAATCCCAGGATTGTTCCTCATATAGCCGCGCAAGACAACAGTAGATTAATCTGACTAAAACATATAGGGGCAGTTTCCCGGACCAAGACTAAGCCTAGTCCTAGACTAAAATGGTCATTTAAATCAGATTAACAGAAATGTGCTTTCTCTGTCATGGTTTTAAAAAGTCTAAGACTTAGTCTAGTCCAGAATTTCATAGGCTAATTTCCTAGAGGAAGACTAGAGCAACTTCAGGACTAAATTGAGGCTTAAATTAAACCTACCAGGAGGCAGGTTTACCTTCAGATTAATTTCATTTGGAGGACACATGGATTACTTGGACTACGTCAATGATGATCAGCGCTTTCCACCAGCCAGGCAAGTTCTTGCAGACAGAAGTGACCCATTGCAACATTTTGATGAAATAAGTTTTCGAGATCGTTTCCGCATGCATAAAGTAAATGCAGTGTAGCTAATTTCACTCTTAGAACCCAGGCTTTCATCTGTGACCCAAAGAGGACAGCCTATTCCAGTTTGTCTCCAGGTGCTCATAACTTTAAGGTTCTTGGCATGTGGCACCTTTCATCGAGAAACTGGGGATTTATGTGGTGTCAGTGAACCAACAGTATGTAAAGTCATTCACAGAGTGTGCAGGGCCATTTGTGAATTAAAAGCACATTACATAAACTTCCCTGATGCTACAACCCAGGCTAACTACAAGGTACTATTCTATGAATATGGAAATTTCCCAGGAGTCATAGGTTGCCTAGATGGAACCCATATTCCCATTAAGCGTCCCTCTACACCAGATGCTGAGGAATACAGGAACCGAAAGAACTGGTTTTCCATAAATGTCCATAAATTCCACTCCCCAGTTAGAGTTTTCAAACATTGTTGCACGGTGGAAAGGTGCAACTCATGATTCCCGAATTTTCCTCAACTCATCTCTGTATACTCAATTTGAAAGAAGAGATCATAATGGCATTTTGCTTGGTGACAGTGGGTATGCTCAGAAAGATTTCTTGTTTACGCCTTACTCGCACCCAACAACAGCTGAACAACTGCGCTACAACCAGGCTCATATGCGCACAAGGGGCTTAGTCGAGCGCATGTTTGGAAAAGTCGTTTTCAGTGCCTTAGGAAAACACTCAGATTCAAACCAAGTAGATGCTGCACTGTCATCATTGCAACAGCTGTTCTTCACAACTACCTAAAAAAGCAGGGATGCCCAGATCCCCCAATAGAAGCGGATGACAATCCAGATGTGCCACCATTTACAACAAACCACAGAGAAGGACTTGCATACAGGGATGCTTTTGCATTGTGCCACTTTAAATAGATCTTTTTACATTATTTAACTTTCAACGCTCTTTGTTCAGATCTTATGCATGTAATAATAAAACCAAATATTTGTTAAGTGTAAAACTGTTTGATCTGGTATGTTACTGAAACCACCACAACATCCATCTTTTCTTAATAAAACAATTTTTATTTCACAGATTCATGTACTGTGACATTTGAGCCTGTTGCATCTCTCTCTCCTTCATCTTTATTTCCAGCTCTACTTGTAGTATCTTCATCTTTATTTCATGCTCCTCCTTAAGATACTTCAATTTATGTTCATGGAAATCATTAGCCAGCTTTTCATGAACAGTGAGTCTTTTCTTCTGGTTACCAGTACTTGCAGACATTGCCACCCTTGCTTCTGAGGATGTGGAGGGTAAGCTGCTTTCCAATTCTTCAGTTCTGTTTTGACCTTCTCTTTGAAACATGAACAGTTCATATATGGTCAAATAAATACAGATTAAATGGGAAAATGTTTCACATCATATGATAGAAGCAAATATAATTCCCTTATCCTAGGGAACTCGAGCTGCGTCATCGCTGTGGGAACGCCCCTGCGTTGTGCGTCCTGAAGCACGTATCGAATCAGCCCAATGGAGAGATGGAACGTCATAGGCGGGTGACGTCATCGACCAGGAAACTATAAAGCACCCCAAACAACACAAGCACATCAGCTTCTGTGCCTTCAGTCGCGCTATATGTGAATCTGTCCCTGTGTGAATATTGTCTGTCCTTACATACTGTGCACCACACAAACAATTTATATATATATATATATAATATATATATATATATATATATATATATATATATATATGAGAGATATGGCGAACGAACAGCAGTTTAGAAAGTGTGTCCCTCCCTGCTCGCGTTATTTAACGAGTGGGGATACACACGATCTTTGTGTTGTTTGTTTGGGAGTGCAGCATGCCCAATCTTCTCTCGAGGGAGCTGATTGTGAGCATTGCGAGCGTTTGCCCATGAGAACGCTCCGCTCCCGCCGGGCACTCTTTGAGGAGAGTGGTTCGGTGCGCGCTCCCCGCGGTTCGGGTCCCGCTTTAGCCGAGGCTGGGCGGAAGCTCTTATCGTGGGGTTCGCAGATGGATCTCGCAGCGGGGTTTGAGACGGGCTCTGCCTTTTCTCTCCCTTCACCTGTGAGATCCAGTGTCTCAGTCCTGGGTTCGGAAGCACGCATTGCGGTTTCTTCCGCTCAGGCTGAGGCACCAGTATTACATTTATCCAGTTCTGAGGAGCTGGATGTTGTCAGTATTGATATGGGAGATGTGGAGGATTCGCCACCTCGCACTCCCGAGAATGATGAGCTTATGGAGGTTTTAACTAGAGCTGTAGAAAAACTCAGTATTGAATGGCCAGTGACTAGACAGGAGTCCGTTTCGAAATCGAAACTAGACGAGAGATTTTTGCCGTCACGAGTGCAGGCTCCTCGCCGGTGTCTGCCTTTCTTTCATGATCTCCACACTGAGGTGTCGAAATCATGGAAAAAGCCAGTATCATATAGAGTGTTTAGTCCCCAGACTTCAACATATTCGAATATAGTGGGGGCTAAATTATGTGGTTATGGATCTATGCCTCGCGTCGAAGAGACGCTCGCGAGCCATCTCTCTTCCGAGGCTGCATCTTCCTTTAAAACACCGGTGTTACCCACCAAGCCTTTAAGAAATACCTCGGCTTTGGCGGGTAAAGCATATTCGGCGGCAGGTCAGGCTGCATCATGTCTGCATACTATGTCTATATTGCAGGCATACCAGGCTGACCTGCTGAGGGACGTGAGTGAGAGTGAGGAGGTCGGTGCTGACGTAATTCGCGAACTGCGTCAGGCTGCTGATTTATCCCTGCGTGCCACCAGAGAATCGGCCAAACTAGTGGGTTGATCTATGGCAGCTCTGGTGGCCACAGAAAGACATCTTTGGTTAAATCAAACTAATATAAAAGAAAAAGAAAAAGCTTTCCTTTTAGACGCTCCTCTCTCTCCTCTGGGTTTATTTGGTGATGCTGTAAATTCTGTCATTGATAAATTCCAGGAAGAGAAAAAGCAAACAGCAGCTTTTAAAAAGTTTCTCCCGTTAAAAGTTCACGTCCCTGGGGCTGCTGGGCGGGAGCAGCCCCGGCCGAATACAAGCTCATCACATAGGGCGCAGCAGAAGCAGAGTGTCGCGTCTCGTGCTCCCCCTGCTGGACAGTGGGCTCAGCCGCGGCACTCTCAGCCGAAATCTTCTAGCAATAGACCTGATCTGAAGACAGTTATATTGGCTAAAAAGGCTTCGGCTAAGAAAAAGTCCTGACGCTGCAGCGTGCAGGACACTGAGGGTGGTCCCTGCCAAGGCGGGAAGGTGTTCACCTCTTTTTACGGTGCCCATTCTTCCTCGGTGCCCTCAGGGGCCCGTTCTGCCAACCCCGCCTTCATGCCGGGGCGCAGACGGTCCCAGCGAGCGCTTTCCCGAGGGACGCTCGCTCCCTCTGAGGAGGGTTTCAGAGCAGTTAAGCCAGTTGTTCCCTGCCGGTGCGCCGTTACAGGGCGCTGCGTTTGCTGCTCAAATTACACCAGAGGCCGGTCTCGAGAGACTGGTACCCTTAGTAGAATTTCTGGCAGAGTGGAAAAGCCTTCCAAAAATATCTCAGTGGGTCCTGCACACAATAAAGAACGATTATGCTATCCAATTCAGGTGTCGTCCACCAAAATTCAGAGGGGTTCTGCCCACAGTGGTGGGCCCCGAGCAGGCTCTGGTAATGGAACAGGAGGTGAAAACGCTCCTCCAAAAGGAGGCTATAGAACGGGTTCCTCCTCCCAGTCTGGAGTCAGGTTATTACAGCCGATATTTCATCGTTCCAAAGAAGGATGGGGGGTTGCGTCCGATTTTAGACCTGCGCCTGTTGAATCGCTCGGTAGCAAAGCTAAAATTCAAGATGCTCACTATCAAGCAGATCGTGTCACAAATCAGATCCGAGGACTGGTTTGTCACGATAGATCTAAAAGACGCGTACTTCCACATTTCCATCCTTCCACAACACAGGAAGTTCCTGAGGTTCGCCTTCGGGGGCGAGGCGTACCAGTACAGGGTTCTTCCATTTGGCCTAGCTTTATCTCCTCGCACTTTCACAAAATGCATGGATGCAGCCTTAGTGCCTCTGAGGCTTCAGGGCATTCGTATCCTCAATTACATCGACGATTGGTTGATTTTAGCTCAGTCAGAGCAGATGGCGGTTCGGCATCGAGATGTCGTTCTCGCTCATATCAGGAAGTTGGGGTTGAGGCTGAACGCGAAGAAGAGTGTTTTATCTCCTTCTCAGAAGACCACTTTTCTGGGGGTCGTTTGGGATTCGGTTTCGATGCGGGCGCGACTCTCTCCGACCCGCATCGCTTCGATTCTCTCAGCTGTGAAACAAGTAAAGCTAGGCCAGCTGCTCACTGTAAAGCAGTTTCAAAGACTGTTGGGTCTGATGGCAGCAGCGTCCAACGTTATACCTTGCGGCCTGTTGTACATGAGACCGCTACAGTGGTGGCTCAGGACCAAGGGGTTCTCCCCGAGGGGCAATCCGCTCCGCACGATCAAAGTCACGCGGCGCTGCCTTCGTGCTCTGGTCATGTGGAAAGAAACTTGGTTCCTATCCAAAGGTCCTGTGTTGGGGGCTCTTTGTCGTCGCGTAACGCTAACGACGGATGCTTCCCTCACAGGGTGGGGGGCGGTCATGAGTGGTCGCCCAGCCCAAGGTCTGTGGCAGGACCATCATCTATCATGGCACATAAATTGTCTAGAGATGTTGGCCGTGTTTCAGGCTCTGAAACACTTCTTAGCAGACCTGAGAGGTCATCATGTGTTAGTTCAGTCAGACAACACGTCGGTGGTCTCTTATATAAATCATCAGGGGGGCCTGCGGTCTCGCCGGCTTTACAAGTTGGCCCGTCAGATCCTCCTGTGGTCCCAAGGGAGGTTACTGTCACTCAGAGCAATGTATCTTCCTGGGTATTTGAATATGGTAGCGGACTCCCTGTCGAGGCAGGGGCCGAGGCCGGGGGAATGGAGACTCCACCCCGAGGTGGTGGAGCTCCTTTGGTTGAGTTTCGGTCGCGCCGAGGTGGACCTATTCGCTTCCAAGGAGACCACGCATTGTCATCTATGGTTCTCCATCAGTCATCCAGCCCCTCTGGGGTTGGACGCTATGGTGCAGCCGTGGCCGAGGTCACGTCTGTACGCCTTTCCCCCGATTGCTCTGCTACCGGGAGTTCTGGAGAGGGTTCGCCGGGACGGGGTCAGTCTGCTACTAGTAGCCCCGTTCTGGCCGGCCCGAGTATGGTTTGCAGACCTGGTCTCTCTCCTGGACGGCTCTCCTTTGGAGCTCCCCGTCAGGAGGGACCAACTCTCTCAGGCGGGCGGCTCGATATTTCACCCCCGCCCAGAATTATGGAAGTTGTGGGCTTGGCCTCTGAGGGGGCCCAGCTCATAGATGCCGGTCTCTCAACCGAGGTTGTTGAGACCATTCTTCACTCCAGAGCTCCATCCACGAGGAAGCTTTATGCCTTGAAGTGGAAGCTTTTCACTTCTTGGTGTGGAGAACACCTGCAGGACCCAGTTATCTGCCCAGTGGGTGCAGTGCTGGAATTCTTGCAGGAGCGCTTCTCCGCAGGGTTATCCCCCTCCACACTAAAGGTGTACGTGGCGGCACTAGCTGCTTACCATGTCCCTTTCAGTGGAGTTTCTCTTGGGAGACACCCGCTTATAACTCGTTTCCTTCGTGGCACTTT
Source organism: Chrosomus eos (assembly GCA_036326025.1). Lineage (NCBI taxonomy): Eukaryota > Metazoa > Chordata > Actinopteri > Cypriniformes > Leuciscidae > Chrosomus > Chrosomus eos. The sequence continues at coordinate 40,411,180 of CM070832.1, forward strand.
GAGGCTGAGGCCAGCAGTTCGCACGAGGGTGCCTTCCTGGGATCTGGCCATTGTATTGGAAGGTCTTTCCCTAGCTCCGTTTGAACCTATCGAAGAAGATCCTGAGAAGTTTCTCACTCTTAAAACTGTCTTTCTTCTTGCTATCACCTCCCTAAAGAGAATCGGAGATTTGCAGGCTCTGTCGGTTTCACCCTCGTGCCTGGAATTTTCGCCTGGCATGGTTAAGGCTTTTCTGTATCCTAGACCAGGTTACGTTCCCAAGGTCCCTACTAATGTTGTTAGACCTACAGTTCTGCAGGCTTTCTGTCCTCCTCCATTTCAGTCATCTGACCAGGAGAAACTTAATTTGCTCTGCCCTGTTAGGGTGTTAGACGCCTATGTCCACAGAGCTGCCCTGTGGAGAAAATCAGAACAACTATTTGTGTGTTTTGGGCCACCCAGGAAAGGGTGTCCCGCGTCTAAACAGAGAATGAGCAAGTGGGTGGTTGAGGCTATCTCACTTGCTTATGAGTCAGCTGGTCAGCCTTCACCCTTGGCTGTACGAGCGCACTCTACTAGGAGTATGGCTGCTTCTAAAGCTCTATTGTCGGGAGTTTCCCTAAGTGATGTTTGTGATGCGGCTGGATGGTCCTCACCACATACTTTTATTATACTTTTAAGTTCTACGATCTAGACTTAAGTTCTACCCCTGGGGCACAGGTGCTCTCGTCCTCTGTGCGCTAGTTCTCACATGACGGTCACTTGCTCCTATGGCGACGTGGGTATACAGCGATGACGCAGCTCGAGTTCCCTAGGATAAGGGAACGTCTCGGTTACGTATGTAACCCTAGTTCCCTGAGTAGGGAACGAGACGCTGCGTCGTTCTGCCATACTCCCGGCACTCCCGTTAGCGCTTCCTTCAGGCTTATCAGAAGCTGATGTGCTTGTGTTGTTTGGGGTGCTTTATAGTTTCCTGGTCGATGACGTCACCCGCCTATGACGTTCCATCTCTCCATTGGGCTGATTCGATACGTGCTTCAGGACGCACAACGCAGGGGCGTTCCCACAGCGATGACGCAGCGTCTCGTTCCCTACTCAGGGAACTAGGGTTACATACGTAACCGAGACGGTTTGAGAGGAGAGAAACAAAAGCCAAAATCAAATTCAAATACTTAATATAGGTGCATGTGATTCATCATCTGAACTGTCCAGATGGTCATCATCTGGTATGTTCTCCAAAGGTTGCTGATTCTCCAGTATTCCTGTCAGTAACTCATCCAACACATCACAGTCTTTATTTGCAGGTCCTCCGCCAGTCTTAAACCTCTCTCTTCGAGCTTCAGCAACAGTTTTTTTTAGGTTTATTTTGATATTTTTCCACAACACCTATATTAAATAACTATTATAAATACAACAGTAGTTTTAAAAAGCCATAATAAAGCTAATGATTCTTACCTGAAGTTGTTGTATTGTTCTTGTAGATGTGTGTTCATTTGCATTAAATTCATTACAAATAGATGTCCAGGCATTCCTTTTCTTTGATTCAACAGCTGATGTGTGCAGTTGATCTTCGATAACAGGATGTCTCGAAACTATTTGCTTTAAAATACTTTTCTCATGTTCAGAAAAGTTCTTTGATCGCACTCTCTTTTGAACTTCCATTGCCATTTGCTTCTCAGTTGCATACAATTTTAACCTTTTCTTGGTTCATTCCATGTTTTATAGGCAACCTCAATTCAGATAATCCTGATTTGCACAGGTGGTAGTAAATTAATCGAGTGTATTTTAGTTGAGGACTCCATAGTCCAGGGCCCGTATGTATAAAGCCACTCAGAGTAAAATTTTAGTCTCAAGTCTGTCAAAATTCTAAGAATTACATAATTTTACTCTTATTCCTAAACTTAAGAGTAAGTGTGATTCATAAAGGATCCTAAGTGTTAAGACTTGGTCTCAGCTCCTAAATTATTTAAGAGTGCTGGAGAGGTCTCCTAACATAGTTAGGAGTAACAAGATGGCAGCAAAGAGATTAGGCCATGAACTCTTCAACGAAAATATGATGTATTGTAGTAAAATGAGTTGATCAAATGATAAAAAAAGTTTAATCATCAAGGTATTCTTTTTGTAACTTACCTTTAAAAAAGTTTTATAGCACTGAAATTAAAGTATTATTTATATATTTGGCGACTGGAAGGGTTAGGGTTAGCACCTGTGATGACTCCGTCCATTCAGTCCACAGTTAGCAGGCTCTTGAATAGCACTATAGTGACACGGACCACACCAAATATACAGTGGTGGCCAAAAGTGACGTGCAGAGTTTTTTTTTTTTTTTAATGACCTTACAAGTTTGCTTAAACCATCAAATTATGAGGAAAATATTTTTATGTTTATATTTTTTATATATTTTTAAATATGAGGGAAGAACAAAACCCTAAACTTAGTGAAAGTATTTATCTGACAAAATGAGTTCTACGATATTTTACAATATAGATTGTTTCAAAGCAGCTTTACAGAGATTACAGGAAAATAATGCAACAAAGTTAATCTTGGCTATACAGCAGCTCTAGAAGAAAATAGTGTTTTTGTCCTGCTTATGTAAGTTCAGTGTTTATTAATTTCAACCAGAAAGACTCGGGAGGCAAAATGACGTGACAAAGTTTATTAACAGCCCAGCAAGCAAGTATTGTGTTATAAAGTTCTGTTGCGTACAGGGGTGTAGTACCAAATTTTGGGCCCTGGGTACAAACCATCTTGCTGGGCCCCCCTCCGAACAACTTATTCACTGATCTCAGCCTTCTAAGGGTTTTTTTTTTTGTTTGTTTTTAAAAAAAATTTCACATTTTTAATACTATTTGAATAATGGGTGAATCTGACAATTTTCCTTCAATACTAATTTGTGATAATTTTGCACAATGCAAAGCAATTAAAAAAAATACATTTAAATATTAAAGTTTCAGTGTCTTAATTAAATTATTTTGTTATAATTACGTTAAATGTTTGGTGTCATGCTGCAGTGACCTCACCCTTGCAGGCTCACTATTGGCTGATTCAGAGGTTAAGGGCGGCCATTTTGGGTTAACATCATTGTAGTCCTTAGTTTGCAGCACTTAAGTGCAACTTCAGTCAGCACTTAAGAATCAGTCTTATACTTTACTGAAAGTTGCTTTTTGCTGCTTTATAAAAGTATCTTACTCTTAGAGAAGTCCTACTCTTTACTAAGTATTTTTTGACACTTAAGTCAAAGCTTAAGACTATTCTTAAGAGCATTTCTTAGAAGTTTTATACATACGGGCCCAGGTGTTAGTAATCTGTACTTAATCTGTGTTTCAGGAAGCCATTTTTTAAGACATGATTAACTATTCTAGATTAAGGCCTACTCCTGTCTTAATTTAATCTTGGTCCGGGAAACCACCCCATAGTGTGTTTATGGAGTTTATATGGGTGTATACGCGTCTCAATGTGTTGCTTCAGATCATTAGTGTTTGAATAGTGCGTGCTCTCCGTGGGTGTGTCACATTAGGAAAATAATGAGCTGAGAGAAAGATAATTAGAACAGCTGACACGTCTCCCTTTTCATATAGATGACATAAACGAGAATATTTATTTTAGATTTGAATCGGATCATTTAAAAGTACAAATTCAAATGATTTAAAATATATATTGCTTATGTCTGGGTGAACAGTATTCGCTGAGTTTTGTTTAAGTTTAGAGACGTGCTCCAGAAAAAAAGTTCACGTAGACGGAGAGGCAGAACGCACACCCTGTTTATTTTCTTTATTTTACAAAAGCACATTATTTTATTTTGATTGTATGTGGGCACATAAAAAAAGTAGACGTTTAACAGTTTATTTCTCATAATTCTTAACTCTGTATGATCAGAAATGATGGGAGTACTTTAAGTCTATTTTTCTGCTATGTGAAAAAAATCTTGAAAAGCTTCCCAATCAGCTTTACCTGAGAATTTGGGGGGTTTTAATGGCTCCGTACCCGCGGCAGCGCGGACGCCGCCATGTTCATTCACGTCGGAAAGCAGCGCAGCTCTGTGGGCGCTGCCATGTTTGTTTACATCGGCAACAAGTGAGGTTCTGTGGGCGCCACCATGTCTGTTCATGTCCGGAGACAGCGTGGTTGCGTGGACGCCGCCATTTCTGTTTGTTGTACTCGTGAAAGTTCGGGGGTGCTCGGTGGCACTCGGCTCCTGTGAATTGTAAAAAAGTCAGTTGCACACCTTATGTCCTCAATTAACCCCAAATTGATATCTTATGAGATAGTAATCCACTCAACACAGAAAATACAAATCTCCTAATTGTTCACACAGCTGTCATAATTACAACAACTACAAAAGGGGAAGAGAAAAACAACAAAGAAGACGAATGATGAGAAAAGACAATAAAAAGAAGAAGAATGAGCGGTGGAAAAGGAGGTGTAATAGTGAGAGGTGGTGGACAGGGTAGAGGGAAAAGTAGAGGAAGAGGAGATGGAGAAAGAGCAAGAAGAGCTGAGGATGTAGGAGAAGGAGCAAGAAGACCTGAGGATGTAGGAGAAGGAGCAAGAAGAGCTGAGGATGTAGGAGAAAAGAGCTGAGGATAGGAGAAAGAAGAGCTGAGGATGTAGGAGAAGGAGCAAGAAGAGCTGAGGTTGTAGGAGAAAATAGTTGAGGATAGGAGAAAGAAGAGCTGAGGATGTAGGAGAAGGAGCAAGAAGAGCTGAGGATGTAGGAGAAAAGAGCTGAGGATAGGAGAAAGAAGAGCTGAGGATGTAGGAGAAGGAGCAAGAAGAGCTGAGGATGTAGGAGAAAATAGCTGAGGATAGGAGAAAGAAGAGCTGAGGATGTAGGAGAAAGAAGAGCTGAAGATGTAGGAGAAAGAAGAGCTGAAGATGTAGGAGAAAGAAGAGCTGAGGATAGGAGAAAGAAGAGCTGAGGATGTAGGAGAAAGAAGAGCTGAAGATGTAGGAGAAAGAAGAGCTGAGGATGTAGGAGAAAGAAGAGCTGAAGATGTAGGAGAAGGAGAAAGAAGAGCTGAGGATGTAGGAGAAAGAAGAGCTGAAGATGTAGGAGAAAGAAGAGCTGAGGATAGGAGAAAGAAGAGCTGATGTAGGAGAAAGAAGAGCTGAAGATGTAGGAGAAAGAAGAGCTGAGGATGTAGGAGAAAGAATAGCTGAGGATGTAGGAGAAAGATAAAGAAGAGCTGAGGATGTAGGAGAAAGATAAAGAAGAGCTGAGGATGTAGGAGAAAGAAGAGCTGAGGATAGGTGAAAGAAGAGCTGAGGATGTAGGAGAAGGAGAAAGAAGAGCTGAGGATGTAGGAGAAAGAAGAGCTGAGGATAGGAGAAAGAAGCGCTGATGATGTAGGAGAAAGAAGCGCTGAAGATGTAGGAGAAAGAAGAGCTGAGGATGTAGGAGAAAGAAGAGCTGAGGATGTAGGAGAAAGAAGAGCTGAGGATAGAAGAAAGAAGAGCTGAGGATGTAGGAAAAGGAGAAAGAAGAGCTGAGGATGTAGGAGAAAGAAGAGCTGAGGATAGGAGAAAGAAGAGCTGAGGATGTAGGAGAAAGAAGAGCTGAGGATGTTGGAGAAAGATAAAGAAGAGCTGAGGATGTAAGAGAAAGAAAGAAAGAAAGAAAGAAAGAAAGAAAGAAAGAAAGAAAGAAAGAAAGAAAGAAAGAAAGAAAGAAAGAAAGAAAGAAAGAAAGAAAGAAAGAGCTGAGGATGTATGAGGTCCAATTAATATTCAGCACTAGTGTGAGAGTGGTTTGAGAATCACCCACATTTCAGGATGGTGTTCCTTCCACCATATTCTACTTTCCTGAATCCAGTTGAGGAATTTTAATCCTCTTGGAGATGGAAAGTACATAATCACAACCCTTACAACCAATTAAGTCTTCAAGCGATGGAGGAGGCCTGTGATATTGGGGCACAAGCATGTCAAGGATGTATACAGCATTCAAGGCGTTTTTTTCCCACGATGCATGACTCGTGAAAATATTTGCTGTGATGTTGATAATTCTCTTGCCAGATGTAATTGAGAGGCATGCTCAATAAATTAATTGATTCAATGAATGCAGTACTTTGTTATTTTATTTTATTTATTTGCATAATATATATATTTTTTTGTGGAGTGACAACTCATTGTTATACCCCTAATACACCTGAACTCATCATTAAAGAACTTAATGAAAAACATGTATTTACATTTAATTTTTTGTGTATCTTCAGCTGAATTTTTTATCAAATCAACAGAGAACACACTTTTAGTTTTGATGTTAATATTGAATTTTAATAAATGCATTACTAGAGTAAAATGCTGTGTTTTATTGTGTAGTGAATACTTATCTGTTTCGCCAACTTAAGAGTGCGTTTAGTTTGCTGTGTTAATTGACCTATGGCTAAGCCACGCCCCCAAACGCGATGAGCCAATCAGTGCGCATAGCTCACCCAATACACTCGGACATTCTCTGGATCCACTTCCATTGAAATGCATTGCAGTTAGTCAGTTTTCATTCATTTTTATATGTTTTTTCTTGTAATTTTAAGTTTAAAAAGGTCAAACGGTGTGCATGGGGTACATGCAACTCCGACACAGGTATCCCGAGAGGCTGGGTGGCGATATGTTTTTTTTTTACCCTTTTCCAAACATCTCAACCGAGATAAGTGTCTGGTCTGGATTAAGTTATGCGGTAACGTTAGACCACAACACCTACTAAACGTGGATAAATTAAACAAGAATTAAACAAGGATGTCTACATCTGTTCTAAGTTAACAACGTATTTGAATGTTATCTTAAACATCTCTAACGTAACGTTAGCTGAAAACGTTAGCTTCTAGCTGCGTTGTACATCATATCACTTAGCTTCGTTAACGTATCTGTAAATAACCGATATAACGAATGTTAGCAATGTTGTGCTGAATGATTCATGTAAATACTGCAGTGCATGAACAATGCTGATCCTCTATCTTGTTGTCTGAGATGGTGATGGCAACGAGATGCGGTTTATCACGTTTACACTGTGACCTGTACATTTTTGCCTGGAGCTGAAGGTTTTCATCAACCTTCTCAACAATAAAATTATTAATATAACCCTCCAATGCATAGTTAATGCCCCCTTGGTGACTTCGAGATGATATATAATATTTCTGTCTCCAAAAATCATCAATTGCCTCCTGTGAAATGTCTCCTACTGTGACAGCTGCCGTAGCGCCTGTGACCGAATGTTGATTGTTTGTCCGAGTGAGTGGAGGGGGCGTGGCTTAGCCATAGGTCAATTGTTTTGAGAGCAGTTACCTGAGTCTGGAGAAATGTATCAAATCGATTGAGAAAAACTGTAACTGGATTCAAACAGTCCACTTCTGACACCAGTGTAACGGTCTGAGAAAATATAGACTCACAGTTTTAATGCTCTTTTTATTAACGTGAGCACCTGTGTGGCCGATGCTCTTGCCTCACATAGTCCATCGAACCTCCCTTCTGGAAAAGCCCCTTTTCCCAACCCTGCCCCCGCATAACTGCACAGGCTCGTTCAGTGCTCGTTTGTGCAGGCTCGCGACAGTGGCTCAGTCGTTCATGTAGGTTGTCTACAAACCGAAAGGTTGGTGGTTCTATCCCCGGTTCCACCTGACCAAGTGTCGAGGTGTCAACGAGCAAGACACTAACCCCTCTTAACCCCAGCTGCACCTGACGAGCTGGGTGGCGCCTTGCATGGCTGATGCCGTCGGTGTATGAATGAGTGAGTGAATGGGTGAATGTGTGGCAAATATGTAAAGTGCTTTTGGTTGCCATTGGGTCTGTGAAAGCGCTATATAAATGCAGTCCATTCCATTACAGCAATTTTGGTTGCCAGCAAGTCTGTAAATTAAAGAGTACTGTTAATCAACTACAATTGTACTGTGAAAACACAGCATAACTGTAAAAACTGCTAAACAAGAGCAGCTGTGAATTGATGTAACATTTTAGTCCAATGATGATGAAGAGTTACAAAACAGAATAAATAACAAAAGGATTTATTAAACAAATAAAACTCAGATAAGTCATTGGATACTTAAATAAACTATGTACAAATAAAGAGCAATAAATAAAACACACAAATAAAGTCTCTTTGAGTATTTTTATTGCCAATATTTTTGTTTTTTTCATTGTTCTTTAGTGTTTGATTCTAGGTTTAATAGGATTGTTAAATTTAACCTGAAGAAATCCTGATGTTGTTCTTTAAACCAAAGGTGATCATAAACTCATAAACTCCACCCTCATAAACTCCACCCTCTCACAACTCTTACCAGGAAGAGACTGACTTGTATCTCTTTTCTGTCATGCTGACTCTCTTCTCTCTCGACAAAAGCAATAAAGAAGCAGCGATCAGTGGAGAATGAAGAAAAACACTTTAAAGAAGGATTTTTGAGACATTTGTTTCTGAACCGAGAGCAGATCGTTGTGATTCTCAAGTTGATTCATTTTCAAACCCGTCGTTCAGAAAGTGAAAGTAAAGTTTATGTTGGAGCTCAAACGGTGAAAATGGCTTCACTAAATGTGTCAGCTGAAGAGCTTTCTTGTCCCGTGTGCTGTAAAATCTTCAAGGCTCCTGTTCTTTTATCATGTAGTCACAGGTAGGGATGGGCATCGTTAAGAAATTATCGATATCGATGCCATTGTCGAGTCTGCTTATCGATGCGATTCCTTATCGATTCCCATATCGATTCCTGTACCATTTGCTGAACACTTACAGTGTGGCTTTGAGAGTTGTTGGCTTTGAATGTCTAATTTAAAGTGGTGTTAGAGAATGAAAACCAAGTGTGCAATATGTAGGGCCCCATGAAATCAGTTTAATTTTTTCCCAAATTCCGTTTTTTCCGTTTTAATTTTTGGGAATTCTTTTTTTTTTTACCCTTTACTGTTATTTTAGTCATAAAAAGAGTGTGCTTTTAAAGTTAATGATTAAAATGTATACAAATAAAATAGAAATGACCTTAAATTACAGACATTTACTGAGTAGCCTTTTCAGGACAAATACTGCATATGATATATGCAAACAAAATATGGTTATGAGCTTTAAGCTGTCCAGTAAAATCAATTATATCAGTTTATATAAGTTTAAATAAAAGTCACACTCTGTCTCTCTATCGCCCAGTGTCGCTCGCGGAGTTCGCTTCGCTTTTGTCCAGTCTGACGCCTCATAGACAGACACGGTGTGTGTGTATTTGAGAGAGACGCGTGAGTGATTAAGAGACGGAGGGAGAGCGGGGAAAGGAAATACAACGGAAAGAATACGCTGCGTGTTTTAAATAGCATAAAAAAAATGAACGAAACGCAATATGTGGCGGCCGGAGTTGATTTTGTGGCCGCGAATTAGTCTATGTGTGGGAAACACTGCATAAAAGTCACGTGCGAACTGCTCGGCTGGGTACTGAGGGCTTATAGCGTCGAGTTTCTTAACTTTTTCGCCGACGAAAGCAGAGCCGTGGAGAGCCGCTTCGCCATGCTTTCATTGTTTTGATGCCGTCATTGGAGCTGAAATGACGGGAGGGGTTGTGTCGCCCAGATTTGCTTCCCCGGTCTGCATTTAAAATGAAGCCACACTCTCGATCGTTTACGTCTCGTAGCCATCGCGTTTTTGGGGGATTTAAAAATCCAGTCGCATACTGTAACGTCATGCCGCGATGCAGGAATGGATGGAACGGAACATACGGAATCGTTAGTGGAATCGTTAACGTGTGGACGTGTACGATTCCGATGGATCGGAATGTTTGGAACCGGTTCCAAACCGGAACCTGGAACCGATTCCCAAGCCTAGTCACAGGGTCTGTAAAGAGTGTCTTCAACAGTTCTGGAGAACCAAGAAAACTCAGGAGTGTCCTGTCTGCCAGAGAAGATCCTCAAAAGATGAACCTCCTCTTAATCTGGTGTTAAAAAACTAGTGTGAGTTGATCCTGACGGAGAGAAATGAGATGAGTTCATCAGGATCTGAGGAGATCTACAGTTTACACAGTGTGAAACTCAAACTCTTCTGCCTGGAGGACAAACAGCCTGTGTGTATAGTGTGCAGAGATTCAAAACAACACGACAATCATAAATTCAGACCCATCAGTGAGGTGGTTTCATCATATAAGGTAAGTGTCATGTGAAGGGAACGTGTAAGGCCGACTCGATCGATCGGCCCAACGGAGGCATCCGATCTGCGGGTGAAGGTCTCTGTCTTTTCTCGCGGCATTTTTGATTAATTTCAATACATTAACTCGTTCTTTTATCTGACTCCATAAATGAAAAGGTTTTTAATGATATCCGTGCATCATTAAATGTGAGTGACGTTTGACTATTCCTTTTAACTCTAATGAAAATAATGTCAAAGTCAGTTAGAATAATCAAATATAACCATCTATTACGTCAGGTAACTGTATCATTATAATTTAATAATCAATTCAAAGATAATCAATGCAAAACATCAAATGCTGTAGAAGAGGAATAATGTTTACCCGACATTAGGAAATACTTGAAGCTGAGAGTTTTTGCGACTCTAAACCTCACGGGCTGATCTGAGATACAGAAAAGGCCCCAAGCTCTCGCTGCATTTCATTAAATAGACAGTTATATAGACAGACAATGGATATTTGCACTCAGAGGAAACACCTTTTGAGAACAGGAGGGTTTAACCATCCCACCCTCCTTTGTGTGCCAGTTATCCCTAAACTCTTAAAGGAGAACTCCGGGCAATTTTTGAAGTTAATCTTGATCGTTAGACCTTTGTGAGTACTGTCTATAGGAAAATAACTAACCGGATTGGTGCTTGCGACGCGGAGCTGCGACCGCGAATGCCCAGAGCTCCCACTCAGCTAAAATGGCAGCTCTAGGTCTACCCTGGTGCGAGTTGCAGGTCTCATCCTCCAGGTTCCACGGAGGAAACGTACGACCAGGTGATGCCTCCCCAGAGGACCATCACTCAGAGGAGCGTGGAAAGCCGCAATGGCAGCCACATAAACCTTGAGTGTGGACGGGGTAAGCCCGGCAGAAAAACGGTCTTGGAGAAACTCCAGCACTGAAGCCACTGGGCAGTGAACTGGGTCCAGATCACGCTCTCTGCACCAAGTGAAAAAAACATTCCACTTAAGGCCGTATAACTTCCTCGTGGAGGGAGCTCTGGAAGTGAGTATGGTTTCAACCACTTCTGCTGACAGGCCGGCCTCTAGGTACTGTGCCCCCTCAGGGGCCAGACCCACAGTTTCCACAGCTCGGGCTGAGGGTGGAGAACTGAGCCCCCTGCCTGAGACAACAGGTCCCTCCTCAGAAGGATCTGCCATGGCGGGCCTGCCAGAAGCAGGATGATGTTCGAAAACCATACTCGGGCCGGCCAAAACGGGGCTACTAATAGTACTGCTGGGAGCAGAGCGATTGGGGGAAAGGCATACAGACGCAGCCTCGGCCACGTCTGCATGATGGCATCCAACCCCAGCGGGGCTGGATGTGTGTGGGAGAACCACAGTGGACAGTGTGCCATCTCTCGAGACGCAAATAGGTCCACTTCCACTGGGCCAAACCTCTCGCATATTAAGTCAAGTCAAGTCAAGTCAAATATATTTATATAGCGCTTTTCACAATACAGATTGTATCAAAGCTGCTTCACAGTATCAATCAAAACAACTTAACAATGTTTGTTTATTACTGGAAAAAAGACATCCAAGTTTGGTAGAGCTGATCAATGGTATGATTGGTTAATTAATTTGAATAACCCCAACTGAGCAAGCCAAAGGCAACAGTGGCAAGGAACTGAAAAACTCCATCAAGTCACCTAATGGTGTCCTAAAACTCCACCAGATGACCCAATGGAGAAAAAAAAAACCTTGGGAGAACCCAGGCTCAGTTGGGGGCCAGTTCTCCTCTGGCGTTTATGAATTAGAGGCCGAATTTACAGTAACTGTAAGATAAAAAAATTATATGAATGCCTGGCTAAATAGATGCGTCTTTAGTCTAGTTTTAAACTGGGAGAGCGAGTCTGAGCAACGAACAATATCAGGAAGGCTATTCCAGAGCTTCGGAGCTAAATGTGAAAATGCTCTGCCTCCTTTGGTGGATCTGGATATCCTAGGAATGACCAGAAGCCTCGAATTTAGTGATCTTAAAGAGCGCGATGGATTGAAGGGCGATAGAAGATCCGTTAAATAGACTGGAGCTAAACCATTTAGAGCTTTAGAAGTCAAAAGCAATACCTTGTAATTAATACGGAACTTTATAGGTAACCAATGAATTGATGATAAAACCGGTGTTATATGATCATATTTTCTTGATCTAGTAAGAACTCTAGCGGCTGCATTTTGCACTAACTGTAGCTTGTTTATTAAAGATGCAGGACAACCAGCTAATAAAGCATTACAGTAATCTAGTCTCGAGGTCATAAATGCATGAACTAGCTTTTCTGCATCAGTCAGTGATAGCATATTACGTAGCTTAGCAATGTTTCTAAGGTGGAAAAAGGCTGTTTTTGTAACATATGAGATATGCTTTTTAAAAGACAGGTTGCAGTCTAATATAACACCCAGGTCTTTTACTGTAGCGGATAAAGTAACAGGGCATCCTACTATGTTAAAGTCGTGCTGTGAAAGGTTTTGTAGACAGTTTTTAGAACCGATAAGTATTACCTCTGTCTTGTCTGGATTTAATAAAAGAAAATTACGCGTCATCCGATCTTTTATATCTTTAACACAATCTGTCAATTTGGATAATTTAGCGTATTCATCTGGCCGTGATGAAATATATATTTGAGTGTCATCAGCATAACAATGGAAACTAATTCCATGTTTCCTTAGAATATTACCAAGTGGCAGCATATATATTGAGAATAATAAAGGGCCTAACACAGATCCCTGTGGCACTCCATAGTTTGCCGAAGTTATGATCGATTTTTCTCCATTTAAGTAGACAAAATGGTAGCGGTCAGATAAGTATGACCTGAACCAGCTTAATGCTTGTCCTTGAACACCAGTGTAATTTTGTAGTCGATCTAATAGTATTGTGTGATCTATAGTATCGAACGCAGCACTAAGATCAAGTAAAACAAGTACCGAGATATAGCCTTGGTCCGAAGCTAAAAGTAAATCATTTGTGATTCTAACAAGCGCAGTTTCAGTGCTATGATGTGGCCTGAATCCAGACTGAAACTTTTCATAGATGTCGTTTTCTTGCAAGAAAGAGCCGAGTTGAGCGGACACAACTTTTTCTAATATTTTTTACATAAATGGAAGATTTGAAATGGGTCTGTAATTTGCTAGGTTATTTGGATCTAATTGTGGTTTCTTAATAAGAGGTTTTATAACTGCCAGCTTGAACGTTCTTGGAACATGACCTAAAGATAAAGACGAGTTAATAATATTGAGAAGAGGCTCTTCCACTATAGGTAACACTTCTTTCAGTAGTTTAGTTGGTATAGGATCTAATAAACATGTTGTTGTTTTAGATGAAGTGATAAGTTTATTTAACTCTTTTTGTTCTATAGTTGTAAAGCATTGTAATTGTTCTTGCGGGCTGATAATTGCGGCTGAATTATAAGGCGCGAGCAAAGATTGAACATTTACGATTTTGATTCTGATGTTTTCAATTTTCTCGGTGAAGAAGTTCATAAAATCATTACTACTAAACTGTAACAAGGTACTTTGTTCAGATGACGTCTGTTTATTTGTTAGTCTAGCCACGGTATTAAATAAAAACCTTGGATTATTTCGGTTGTTTTCTATTAATTTGCTGAGGTGCTCAGCCCTGGCCGTTTTAAGGGCCTTTTTATAACGTGACATACTGTCTTTCCACGCGATTCTAAAGACCTCTAAATTAGTTTTTTTCCATTTACGCTCTAAATGACGGGTTTCTCTCTTTAAAACATATGTAGTATTATTGTACCATGGTGCTATACTTTTTTCTCTGACCTTTTTTAATCTAATGGGTGCAACGATATCCAATGTTCTAGAGAGAATGGTGCTCATAGTGCTAGTTAGTTCGTCTAGTTCATCTGTTTGTTTGGGTTCAGGCAGCAGCTGAGACAGATCAGATAGGCTATTTGAGAAATGATCTATGGTGGGTGGAAGAATTGTTCTACCTGGACGATAACGTGGCGCAGCATGACGTATTACAGCAGTACGTAATATGCAAGTTACCATGCAGTGGTCAGTGACATCATCACTTTGTGGAATGATATCTATAGCGGTTGGATCGGTTCCATATGATATAATTAAATCGAGTGTATGATTAAGATGATGAGTTGGTCCGGTGACGTTTTGCTTGACCCCGAAGGAGTTTAATAAATCTGTAAACGCAGCCCCTAACGTATCATTTGTGTTATCTACATGTATGTTAAAATTTCCAACAATTAATGCTTTATCGACGTTGACCAAAAGATCTGATAGAAAGTCAGCAAACTCTTTTAGGAAATCGGCGTAAGGCCCTGGAGGTCTATATACAGTAGCAAATGCTAGAGATAATAGGGATTTTTTTCTTACATCTAAGAGCGTAACATTTAGCACAAGTACTTCAAACGAATTAAACCTATGACGAGTTTTCTGAGTAACATTAAGGATATCTCTGTAGATTGTTGCAACACCGCCGCCACGACCGATCAGACGGGGCTCATGCTTATAACAGTATCCTGGCAGAGTAGACTCATTTAGACCGAAATAATCATTTGGTTTAAGCCAGGTTTCAGTAAGGCACAGAACATCGAAATTATTATCTGTGACCATTTCATTTACAATAACCGCCTTAGGTGTGAGCGATCTAATGTTTAGAAGACCTAGTTTTAGAAATTGTTTTTGTTCACTAATAGCGAGATTTTTTGTTTTAATAACAATTAGATTTTTTCTAGATCCCGTAGTAGATTTATTATTTGATCTTAGTAAACGAGGAATAGACCCAGTTTCTATGCAATGTTCTACACTAGTATTAATATCAATTAAATTGGTGCAGTAGAGACTTGGATTTTTGGTTACTAGTCAAACGGTATTTAACATCTTGGAGATGTTATCTTGGAGATGCATCTTGGAGATGTTAGCCTCGGTCGCTCCCAAAACAGATTCCAATTATTTACAAAGAGCAGTTTCTGCTCATTGCACCATGACAATAACCATTCATTTAGCGCGAATAATCTACTGAACTTTTCATGCCCTCGTAAGTAGGAAGCGGTCCAGACACAATAATCGATGTTTCAGGCGATGTGCTGCATACCGTATCGATAAGGCTCCTGAAGTCTTTCTTCAGAACCTCCGTCTGTCGCAGCCTAGTGTCGTTAGATCCCGCGTGCAGCACAACAGCTCCGACACGCTCGTGACCGTTCAAAATCTCAGTTACCCGCGCAGTGATATCGAGAACACGAGCACCAGGAAAGCAATGACTTTGCACCTTACTTTTACCTAACGTTGCGTGGACGTGTCGGACGGTGGAATCACCGATGATCATAGCATCGCGTTCCGTTTCACGAAGAGGGGAGAAGCGGTTCTGAGTGGAGATCTCGAAAGCCGGGCGGGGCGAAAAGATTCTTGTCCTGGCTCGCGGCTTCCGTGGAACCACCCAGGCTTCGTGGTGGTGTGTTGGAGCCGGAGTGAATGAAACCATGGCTGATCGTGACCTGGACGCTCGGGACCAATGTTGAGAAATGCACGGAGTAGACGAGGTCGGCGTCAGCGGGTTACTAACGTTAATCACTGATCCGTGTGCATCGGCGCGTGATGTTTCAAGAGCTAAACGCCGGTCTCTCAGCTCATCTTGTCTCTCTAAGAGGTCACGGATCTGCTTTTCTACAGCTTCTAATTCAGACTGCACCGCGAGCAAATCAGATGTGTTCTCATCTGCACCAAAAGGTAGATAACATACACCTGATATATTCGCCATTTTAACAGATGGACAGTAAGTTAGCAACGATGCAACCAGTGATGCTATTAATAATATATATATATATATATATATATATATATATATATATATATATATATATATATATATATATATATATATATATATATATATATATATATATACTAATTTATGACTCAAGTCTTGGGTAAAATCCGTCTTTTAGTGGTACGGGTGTAATGTGGACGAACGATAGACGGGAAATGTTAGTTTGTAAATGAGTGTAAAGAAGACTCGCTCAGCCGTGACCCATGTAAAGGACCGGTGTTGGGTAACGGCTTGAGACGCGTCTGCTCAACAGTCCGAGTTGTAATTATGAGTTAAGTGATGGTTCAGAACCGAATAAAAGAGAGAAATACAGGAAAACAGAAAATAAATATGAACCTAATACGAGGCTTAGACAGCCACGACGCAAACAAACAAACTCACAGCAGGCAGCGAGGCGGAAAAAGCAGTCGATCGCAGGGCGAGCAGCAGTGAAGCAGTGTCTCGCTCTACGACCAACGGTTCCAGCCGTATAATGGCTTGAGACGCGCCTGGAATGTCACATGATATAATTCTTCTTCGTGTTCGAAATATGGAGTGCATATGTGCACAGGGCGCCCTCAGGCTGCCAGTATGTATTGAAAACACAGTACATCAGAGTCTCCAGCGCTAATAATGATTACATCGACGCATTTGGGTAGATATTCAATAAATATGATTCCTGTCTATATAAATCTGATGTAAACCTATGAGAATCTATCAATATTTCTCCAAATCTGCACATTTTTTAGCTAAAAGCCCCGATGGACGTTGTTTTGTCAAGCTCTGTCATGATGATCTCACTGGAGTTTTTTTCTGAATGGAAGCGGCTGACGCTCATTATTCATAATAAAGGTATCGACTCATTTTTTGATTACATAACTCCAGACACAAATTAAGACATAACTGTCACTATAAGTTTCTCAGAATACAATAGTGGTCAAATACTAAACCTTGAGTCTTATATCTTTTTAATGATGTATAGTTTGTCAAGGTAATAACATTAAATCTGATAGTAACTTTGAACTATATATAAAAAAAAAAACCCGCGCCGTCGCTCTGGCGACAGTTAAGAGGTTAAGAAGAATGACAGAAAACAGAGATAGGTTTAGTGTTCACGTGGTGATTAAAACCATTAAATCCATTTATATCATTAAAAACCATATGTCTTTAGCGTTCACACATTATTTTGTAAAATGTTCCATTTTTACATAAAACATTCAATTCAATTCAATTCAAGTTTATTTGTATAGCGCTTTTCACAATACACATTGTCTCAAAGCAGCTTTACAGAAAGTGCATTTCAGAAATGTACAAAGAAAAATACAGTTAGTTAATCATGTATAAATTTAGGCATAACATATCGCCGGTGTTTAGTCGTCTCTTCACAGGCGTCGAGTCGTCTCTCCACAGGCGTTTAGTCGTCTCATCACAGGTGTTGGGGCATCTGAAGTCTCCGTGAGAGGCTGGATACAAACTGGAAAAACATCTGTTTTAAAAAAGTGTTTTCAATCACAATAATAACTAAAACACTGTGTATTAAAATTATATCATGTAAATAGTTATGTTTTCTTAAAACATCTAAAAGCGCTTGTATTAAAATTACATCAAACAATAGTTCTATTTTTATCATACATTTAAAAAGATGTACTTTTCACATAACACACAGTGAATAAAACCATCAAGTCATTGTATATCATTAAAACACAGTACAGACCTTTACACATTATTTAGTAAAATGTTTTTATTTAGTTAAAACGCCGAACGGGCGGCCATGGAGAAATATCTTTCAGAGTCTCTGGCGGCCGACATTATTCGTCCTTCTTCCTCTCCGGCGGGGGCGGGGTTCTTCTTCGTGAAGAAAAAGGATGGTTCTTTGCCCCCCTGCATTGATTATCGGGGGCTGAACGACATCACCATGAAAAACAGGTACCCCCTGCCGTTGATGTCGTCAGCGTTCGAGATCCTGCAGGGGGCAAGGTACTTCACGAAGCTGGACCTCCGCAACGCATACCATTTGGTTCGGATTAGGGAGGGGGACGAGTGAAAGACGGCCTTTAACACCCCCACGGGGCACTTCGAGTACCGGGTTCTTCCCTTCGGTTTGACTAATGCCCCAGCCGTCTTCCAGGCACTCGTCAACGACGTGCTGAGAGACATGATCAACAAGTTTGTCTTGATCTTTTCTCGTTCTCTCCAGGTAGACATTCAGCACGTCAGACGGGTGCTGCAGCGCCTGCTGGAGAACCAACTGTTTGCTAAGGCTGAGAAGTGCTCCTTCCACAACCAGTCGGTTCCGTTCTTGGGACACATCGTCTCGGTGGAGGGGATTCGCGTGGATCCCGCTAAGGTAAGAGCCGTCTCTGACTGGCCCACACCTGGCAACCGAAAATCACTACAGAGTTTTATTGGATTTGCTAATTTCTACAGGCGGTTTATCCGTAACTTTGGCCAGGTGGCAGCCCCTCTGACTGCACTAACCTCCACAAAGACACCGTTTTGCTGGTCCTTGTCCACTCAGGCGTCCTTTGATGAACTCAAAAAGAGGTTTTCATCCGCACCTATATTGATTACTCCAGACCCTACCCGGCAGTTCATTGTGGAGGTTGATGCGTCAGAGATAGGTGTCGGAGCGGTTCTTTCCTAGCGATCC
Source organism: Chrosomus eos (assembly GCA_036326025.1). Lineage (NCBI taxonomy): Eukaryota > Metazoa > Chordata > Actinopteri > Cypriniformes > Leuciscidae > Chrosomus > Chrosomus eos. The sequence continues at coordinate 40,429,703 of CM070832.1, forward strand.
TCCCTTGACAACAAATTGCACCCTTGTGCATACTTCTCTCACCGATTGTCTCCCACAGAATGGAACTACGACATCGGCAATCGTGAGCTGTTGGCAGTGCGGCTGGCTTTGGGGGAGTGGCGCCACTGGTTGGAGGGTGCGGCGGAGCCTTTTCTGGTTTGGACCGATCACCGGAACTTGGAGTATATCCAAACCGCAAAACGGTTGAATTCCAGGCAGGCTCGCTGGGCACTTTTCTTCCGTCGCTTTAATTTTACCCTGTCTTACCGGCCGGGTTCCAAATATGTCAAGCCTGACGCGCTCTCTCGTCAGTTTCCTGTCCCGGAGGACGTAACCCAGCCAGACACCATCCTTCCTCCAGGTCGTGTGGTGGGGTCCGTCACCTGGGACATCGAAAAACGCGCCAGGCAGGCCCAGTCAGGGGCAGAGGTACCAGAGGGGGTCCCAGCGGGTCTGCTGTTCGTTCCGGAGTCGGTTCGGCCAGGGGTTCTAGAGTGGGGCCACTCGTCCAGGCTGGTCTGCAACCCGGGAGTGAGGAGAACGTTGGCTTCCATCCGCCAGCTTTTCTGGTGGCCGGGCATGGGGGGGGATGTCCGTGGTTTTATAGTCGCTTGCTCGCTCTGTGCTTTTCCAAGGCAGTCCACTTCATTCCCCTTTCCAAACTCCCCTCAGCCAAGGAGACCGCCCAGAAGGTCGTCGACCACTTCTTTCGGATCCACGGTCTTCCGGAGGACGTGGATCCGACCGGGGGCCCCAGTTCGTCTCCCACTTCTGGAGGGAGTTCTGTCGACAGATTGGTGCTACTGCTAGTTTGTCGTCAGGATTCCATCCACAAACCAACGGCCAGACCGAGCGTGCGAACCAGGACCTGTCTGGCCTCTCATAACCCTTCTTCCTGGTGCCAGCAGCTTACGTGGGTTGAGTATGCTCACAATACCTTGCCGGTGTCTTCTACTGGGTTATCCCCGTTTTCTTGCTGTCTTGGGTATCAACCTCCTCTGTTTCCTTCACAGGGTCCCGAAGCTGCGGTTCCCTCAGTACAGGCGTTTATTAATCGATGCCGGCGAACCTGGAGGAGGGCCAGGGAAGCACTTCTAAGAACTAGGGACCGTACCAAGAGATAGGCGGACCGCAGTCGGGCTGAGGCACCCAGGTATGTTTGTGGACAAAAGGTGTGGCTCTCCACCAAGGACCTGCCCCTTAAGGTGCCATCCAAGAAGTTGGCACCGCGGTTCATTGGCCCATACCCCATTGTTAAGGTGATCAGCCCGGTGGCGGTTCGGCTTCGGCTCCCGCATCCCCTTCGTCGAGTGCACCCGGTGTTTCATGTGTCTTGTGTCAAACCTTTTATTCGTTCCCTCTCTACGTCTCCCCCATCCCTTCAAGACACCCCCCCCCCCCCCCCCTGATGGTTGAGGGTGCCCCCGCCTTCTCAGTTAGAAAGATTATAGATTCTAGGCGTCGGGCAGAGGATACCAGTGCCTGGTCGACTGGGAAGGGTACGGTCCGGAGGAGAGATGTTGGGTCCCGACCCGGGACATTCTGGACCGCTCTCTTATCAAGGAATACCATCGGTCTGTCCCTTGTCCTGGGAAGCCTGGTGGCGTTCCTGGGGCAGGGGGTACTGTCAGGACTCGGGTTTGATCTTCAGCCTTTCTGCTGTGTTTGTCTTGTGTCTTGATTGTCAGTTCACCTCACTCTACCATCACAGCTGAATCCTATCCTAATCAATGCTCTCACTCTCATTACTCACACACCTGTTTCCCATTTTCTGCACTGATTTTTTGCACTACTTATGCTTCTCTCTTTCTTTGGTTCTCTGTCAGTGTGTCTTGGTTTCTGTCCGTTTCACCACTGTCCCCTTGCCTGAAAGTCTTGTTTTGGTTGCTACTAAACATCTAAAGCCTTGTTTGATTATCTAATCCTGTTTTTGTTGTTTATTTGCCTAGTTCCTGTTACCCACCTCGACTCTGCTTGCTCACCTGGTTTTTGACCCCCTGCTCTCGTCCTGGACTATTGCCTTGGCTTCTTACTTAAAACTGTTGGTCCGCTACTGGTTTTGACCCCAGCCTGTCCATTGGATTTTGCCTCTGTCTCGCCTTCTTACTTGGTAGCTCGGCTACTAGTTATTTTATGTTTTGTATTGTTTTCCTTAATTTTTTTGGACAATAAATCCTGTTTTCAATTGATCTGCTTTTGGGTTTTGTTCTCTGCACCACCCTAACAGTTGTTAAAACATGAATGAAAAAGTTTAATCTGCATTTCTTAAAGTTATCAAAATGTTTTAGTTCTTAAAACATCTAAAATGTTAAAACGTTGAAAGATCCACATCCAGTTATTTACAGAAAAGTAAAACGAGTTAAAAGTTTTTTTTTCATTACAAAAGATACATTTAACCTTCATTATTTTTGTAAAATGTGTTACATTTTACATAAAACATGTCATGATATTAAAACTATATCATGTTAAAAATCACAGTATCAAAAACACATACATATTAAAAAAACTGACTTACACTTTTACATCCACGTTCTGTTGTTGAAAGAAGAACAAAAGTTATCCAGTTTAAAGATTTAATCCATCACCAAAATGTATCCAGCACCAGTGGGTTATCCAAAGGTATTAATCCGCCTCCAAGGTATATCCAAAACTTTAGAGATTTTAATTCCAAAAGTTGTGTAATTTCCTGGGAGCTCCACGAAAAACGTCTACACTCTTACATCCCAAAAGTTAGATTGACATCTGTGAGCTCTGCACAGTAGCCAGATGCAAGCTTCACCCCTAGACCCTCCCACAACAGGTGTCTGGGTGTGGGAAAAGATGAGAAAGAGTTCCCACGCGTCACACACGCGCACACACACATATGTCACACACACACACACACACACACCCAAGGTGACTCCACCCCCTATTCTTGCCCCCCACAGATGACGTGCGCGTGGGAAAGACAACAAAGAGTTCCCATGCACGCGAGTCACGCGCGTGTGTGAGCATACGCACACACACACACACATACGTCACGCACACACACACACACCCACATAATGAAAGAAGAGACGTCCACAGCCCAAGCGTTGCGCATACGCACACACACACACACGCACACACACGCACACACACGCACACACACACACACACACACACACACGCACGCCCCTCCCATAGGATGATGGGTCACTGTGTGTGTTTAAAAAGGAGGACGGATTCTGTGCGCAATACTTGTGATCTTTATTCAACTAGAAATGGCATTCGCTGACCCCAAAACTCCTGAAAGGGACATCAATGGTGTTATGGAGGACCTGACTTTAGCACAGAGGAAAAAACATGGTCCATGTTTAACCCGGTATCTCCACGAGTTGTCAGATCGCGTGAAGTACACTTTTCGCCTGTCCGGAGGAAGAGCGTGCACTTACAAGTTTGACAAGGATTTACATGAAGTCAGAGTAGTCAATGTGGATGATGATGATGACGAGCGATTTCCATCGAAAATAACTGATGACCCGGATTTGGTATTCACAGAAAGAGACTGGATTTTATTTTATACGGCTGTCTGGAGGGATTTGAAAGATGGCGGAAGCGAACCACTCTTCATTGGACAGTGGTCCGGAATAAGTTTCGGCACAAGATACCGTCTTCTCGCGGATCACGTCAACAAGTATGCAGAAGATTACGTCTACATTCTATGTAGCGATTTCGGACGTGACACTCCTGAACATTCATGGCCTATCTCGGAGGAGGAACATTTCAAATTTTACGATTTAAAGTTTATGTTTCAATGGAAGGATTTACCGGTATTGGAAGATATTTTTTCTAAAATCAATCAACTCTTCTTATGGGGCAATGCGTACGATAGGTACAAGGGTATTAAAGTCCGCCTGTTCAATCCAGAATGGTGCACACCGGCCAGGAGAGGCGTTCATGTTGCCCCGCCTACATACTATAAGCATTAAACAAACGTCCTGACAGACTGTCTCAAATCGTTGTACAAGATTACCAGAGATGATCATACAAACACCGGAAAGACTGAGGATGATATACGTCTAACGAGCTTAACGATTTCAAATGAAGACGGTGTGGAAATTATCGACCGATTGGAATAATAGCTAGGGTAAAAACACTAAGCTGTGTGTACGACTATCAACAACATTCTTGATCAGTTGTCTGAATGGGAAATATATATTATGTCTTTGTACACATGTAACTGATGTTTTTAAATTGTCAAGGAATGAATATCACAATGTTTGTAAAATTATTTTTATTATGGCTGAATACATCTAGGAGAAAAAATTATTTTGATGTCTGGATGATATAAAATTAATCCTGTGTATGTTGTAACCTTGTACTTTTTTTTCTATTCTGAAATAAAAAATATAAAATTCAACCCATGTATGCTTGTACTTTTTTCTATTCTGAAATAAAAATGAATAGACATATCTGAATGAATACATATTTAAAAACTTTACCCAATTGTATTAATTTACGTGCTATGATGTATTATTTATCTGTAGACAGGCGATGCGCTTTCTTTCTTTTATCTGACATCAGAAAACAATAAACACCTTAAAAATACTGGGTAACACTTTATTTTGATGGTCCCTTTTGAACATTCTGGTGACTATAAGTAACTTTGCAACTACATGTCAACTAAAGCAATTACTCATTAGAGTATTAGTAGACTGTCTGCTTAATATCTGATAACTCTTTATTGTGATGGTCCTCCAACAGACAGTCTACTGATTATAAGTAACTATGCAACTACCTGTCAACTTATTCTAACCCTAACCCTACCAGTCTACTAATACTCTGCTAACACTCTAATGAGAGTTAGTAGACATGTAGGTGCAACGTTACTTATAGTCAACAGAATGTGTTAAAGGGACCATCCAAATAAAGTGAAACCAAATACGGTTACATAATTATGATATAGACAAATTTACGCCCAATAATATTTGTAAAACAGGTACACATTAGCAAATATACTGATACAAATAATTGTTAAAAATGTGTTGATATTACCGTTTCAGGACTTTATGTCTTCATAGACGGTAAGTCAATGCGGGTCTGTTTTTTTTTTTTAAGTGAAACAATCTTGATGAGGTTCGTGGTCTGAGAATTACTTTATCTAAAAAAGATAGTCTTATACCATCGTACAGTATTTGTAAAACCATTACGTTTTACATAAAATATTATCCCGTACGAAAGCTGGTAAGTCAAATGAGGAGTTTATATTAACTTAATTCAAGTTCTAAATGTACCATTTATCACTCTTTTAATTTTCCTATTATAACTGTTTTAACTCATACACCCATTACTACGTCTGATTATTTGTATGTCTGTCTGTATCAAACATACACTTACATTTTACAGCAGGTAAATAGCTCTATTTTCTAACATATTTGAAGCAGTACTTTACACAATTACGCAACGTTTAAAACTTGTATAAAATTTTACGTAAATCATCTTTACATATATGAAATGTAGGCTACTATAAATAAACTAGTCATAGCCTTTTAATCCAGCAGCCATATCACCCTGTAGCCCAAGACTGGTTGCCCACTGAAGCTAAGCAGGGCTGAGCCTGGTTAGTACCTGGATGGGAGACCTTCTGAGAAAACCAGGTTGCTGCTGGAAGAGGTGTTAGTGTGGCCAGCAGGGGGTGCTATCCCTGTGGTCTGTGTGGGTCCTAACGCCCCAGTGTAGTGATGGGGACACTATACTGTCAAAATAGCACCGTCCTTCGGATGAGACGTTAAACCGAGGTCCTGACTCTCTGTGGTCACAAAAAATCCCAGGATGTCTTTCGAAAGAGTAGGGGTGTAACCCCGGCATCCTGGCCAAATTTGCCCCTTGGCCTCTGTCCATCACGGCCTCCTAATCATCCCCATATACTGATTGGCTTCATCACGGTCTCCTCTCCACCAGTAAGCTGGTGTGTGGTGGGCGTTCTGGCGCAATATGGCTGCCGTCGCATCATCCAGGTGGATGCTGCACATTGGTGGTGGTTGAGGAGATTCCCCCCCTTCTATGTAAAGCGTTTTGAGTGCCTAGAAAAGCGCTATATAAATGTAATGAATTATTATTATTATTATTATTAAGCATATCATCAATCACGAGTAGACCCGACACACACACACACACACACACACACACACACACACACACACACACACACACACACACACACACACACACACACACACACAAGCACAGACTCCTTAATGTCTGACCATGCTGGAGGCACATACAGGTGCTATTTTTCTCTTCTGATGAGGTGTGAGATCTAGGAATTACTTTATAACATGGTTATCTAAAAAAGTTAGGAGATAGTCTTATACCGACGTGCAGTATTCGTAAAACTGTTACGTTTTACATAAAATATCATTCTGTGCGAAGATGTTAAGGCTAATTCAACTTCTAAATATATAATTTATCACTCTTTTAATTTTCCTATTATCACTGCTTTAACTCGCGCAGCCATTACTACGTCTGATTATTTGTTTGTCTTTCTGTATCAAACATACACTTACGTTTTTACATCGGGCAAATAGATCTAATTCATTGAAGTTACTTTACACAATTACGCAGCGTTTAAAAGTATTAAAATGTTGTATAAAAGTTAAAATACGTATGTCTTAGCGTTTTTTTTTTGTTATGTTAAATGTTAAAGCGTTAAAAGGTCGACGGTCAGTCATTTACAGGAAAGTAAAACAAGTTAAGACTTTTTTCATTACAAGAATTTTCCTTTATAACTGCTTTAACTCACGCAGCCATTACGACCTGATTATTTGATTGTCTTACTGTAACATACACTTACGCTTTTACATCGGGCAAATAGATCTAATTCATTGAAGTTGTACTTTGCACAATTACGCATTGTTTAAAATTATTAAAATGTTGTATAAAATATTATTTGATTGTCTTTCTGTATCAAACATACACTTACGTTTTTACATCAGACAAATAGATCTAATTCATTGAAGTTGTACTTTACACAATTACGGATTGTTTAAAAGTATTAAAACGATGTATAAAAGTTAAAATACACATGTCTTAGCATTTTTAAACATTTGTGAATGTTAAAGCGTTAAAAGGTCGACGGTCAGTCATTTACAGGAAAGTAAAACAACAACGTTACATTTTACATAAATCATCTTTAGCGACGTGATGACGTATTGACGTAGTGTGTAGTGTGTGTGTGCGTTGGGTGCGAAAATTCAAAATGGCAGCGCGCCGCTGCTAGAAAAAAGATAAACTTTTTTTATTTTTATTTTTTTTTCTCTTCTCTCTCTCGTTTTTTTCTGTAACAACATCACCCGCTTTAAACCTAATTCAAAACCTGGATTTCAACTCGGACCTGGACCAACTGGAGGATTACATTGACCATCAATTCAACAGACTTTGTACAATGGGCAGATCACGCAAAGCCAAAAAACCACGCACTTCGGATTCTCCCTTATCAACCGATTCACCGCCGTCACCAACATCACCAGCATCCACTCCTACCAAAACAAACTGCTGTTCCGACATACTTTTTTCAATCAACGAGCGCTTATCTCACTTGGATTCTAGACTCTCACTAATCGAAGTACTGCACAAAGAATTTCAAAACCTCCGCCATAGCCTGGAATACAGTCAACAACAAGTCGATTCGCTCACAGAAGAAAACAAATCACTGAAAAGCTCCGTGGACACACTCACTACAACACTTTCCACTGTAAACACTCAACTTACCTCCGTCATCGCTGAGAACAAAGTCATGCAACAAACCATCCTGGATATACAGTCACGAAGTATGAGAGACAATCTAATCTTCTCCGGCATTCCCGAATCATCCACCAAAGATCCCGAAAAATCTATTAAGGACTTCATGGTTAACCAGCTCAAACTTACACCAGAGACTGTAGAGCACATCACTTTCCATCGCGTTCACCGTTTAGGACAGAAACCCATCAACTCCACCCGTTCCCGGCCCATCATCGCCAAATTTGAACATTTCAAGCAAAAAGTACTGGTTCAGCGACAAGGACGGCAGCTCAAAGGGACTCATTACGGACTCAACGACCAATATCCACAAGAGATCATCCGCAGACGTAAGCTACTTTTCCCCATCCGCAAGACAATGATCAGTCAAGGTAAAAAAGCAATCATCACAGTGGACAAATTATTATATTGATGGACAATTGTTTAGAGACAAAGACACTACTCCCTGGCTTTACTGATTATTGAAACTAGCAATGTAACATTTCCAATCCGTTTATGCTCAATTTATATTCAATTCATAATCTTCATATTCTTTAATTACCGGTAAACCACTCGCACCACGCACACACATTGTATTCTAAATGCACCTAAATAGCCTTGCTCACTGTTTATATGTTCTGTTGTTGGTTATAGGTATCTATGTTTTCCCTGTTTTATTTGTCATTTTGTGTTATAGATTTACACACACACACACACACACACACACACACACACACACACACACACACACACACACACACACACACACACACACACACACACACAGACTTATACTCACACAAGGTAACTATGAAATGTATATTATAGGTTCATGCAATTAAAATTCTTAACTTGGAATATTCGTGGAGTTGGTTCACAAACAAAAAAAAATAAAGTTTTAAATTACCTAAAAAATACACAAGCAGATATATGTCTAATACAGGAAACACACCTATCACAATATACACAAAACAGCTTAAAAACTACACATTTTAACCACTGTTTTTCCTCCTACTATAATTCAAAACAAAGAGGAGTATGCATCTTAATAAACAAAAAATACAGTTTAACCACCATACAACCATTTCAGATCCTGAAGGCCGTTTTATCATTATTAACATTTCAATCAACAATAATCCAATTACAATTGGCAACATTTATGGACCAAACTCTGATGATTCCTCCTTCTTTGCAAATTTTTTTTTCCTCTCTTTCAAACATTTCCAACGGTCCAATAATTATAGGGGGAGACTATAACACTGTAATCAATCCATCATTTGACAGGTCAAAACATACAGGAAAATCTTGGCAGTCCTCTAAAACTATAAAACAGTTCATGAGTGATTTTGGTCTTGGTGATGGTTGGAGGCTACAACACCCACTCGCTAGAGAATACACCTTTTATTCTAATGTCCACCAAACCTACTCCCGCATTGATTTCTTTCTAACCAGTAATTCAATCATACCAAATATCTTAGAAACCAAAATACATCCGATCATTATTAGTGACCATTCTCCAGTAACTATTACATGGAATCTATCTGCAATACCAAAGCACCGCACCAGATGGCGTTTTAATACATCACTCTTGAAAGATCCAGAATTTGACAGCTACTTCAAGAGAGAGTGGACATCCTTCATTGAAATAAATGACTCTCCAAAGTTGTCAGCATCACTGCTCTGGGAAACATGGAAAGTAGTTTTATGGGGAAAAATTATATCATATTCAGTACATAAAAAAAAAGGACAGAGAAAAAGAAGTCCAACTGGAAGAAAGAATAAAAGAATTAGAAAATTTACATGCAAATACTCAATCAGAAAGCATATATAAAGAAATTAGAGAAAAAACATTTTTGCTTAATGAAATAATAAACAAAAGAAACCAGTTTCTGATTCACAGGCTCCGTCAAGAAACTTTTCACCATAGCAATAAATCCGGAAAATATTTAGCCAGTCAAATTAAAAGAAATAAAGAAAGAACAGCAATAACCTCCATCAGAAACTCGGCAGGGAAGCTAACCAATTCACCAGTTGAGATAAACAAGATATTTGAAGATTACTATACAAAATTATACTCATCTGATCTGGACCCAAACCAAGAAGACATAACCCAATTTCTCGATAACACCATTCTACCAAAACTCAACATGGAACAAGTAAACACACTAGAATTACCAATCACAGAAAAGGAACTTCACTCCGCATTGAAAAGCATGCAAAATAATAAAGCACCAGGTCCAGATGGCTTCCCTGCTGAGTTCTACGAACATTTTTGGTCAACCTTATACCCATTATTTAGCAGAACAATAACAGAAATAAAACATAACGCAAAGTTCCCTTCCCATATGAATACAGCACTTATATCACTCATTCCTAAACCTAACAAAGACCACACCTTCACATCTAACTATCGTCCTATCTCACTTATAAATGTCGACATAAAAATTATTAGCAAAGCACTAGCCCATAGAATTGAACAAATTATACCATATATAATCCACCCTGATCAGACCGGCTTTATAAAGGGTAGACACGCATCCAATAACACCCGCAGATTATACAATTTAATGCACTACTCATCAGTACAACAGAAAGATACTCTCATTGCCACATTAGACGCCGAAAAAGCTTTTGATAGGGTCAACTGGAAATTTTTATTCACCACGTTACAAAAATTCGGCTTTGGAGAGTCATTTATTAACTGGATCAAGATTTTATACACATCACCATCGGCCAGTCACAACCAATGGCCTAACATCACAAAGCTTCACACTGCACAGGGGGACGAGGCAGGGATGTCCACTCTCTCCATCCCTATTCACGATTTTTATTGAACCTTTAGCAGCAGCTATCCGTCAAAACCCAGCAATCAAAGGTATTGAAACACCACAACAAACACATAAAATCTCACTTTATGCAGATGATATCCTACTATATATACAAGAACCCCTAGCATCTACTCAAGAAATAATTAAAACAATCCAATCCTTCTCAAAAATATCAGATTATGCAATAAACTGGAATAAATCTTTCATCCTCCCTTTACATAAAACCAAATGGGATGTGGCACACCATCAATCACCGATACCTATATGTCATGATCACATCACTTACTTAGGCATTAAAATTTCCTCCAGACTGTCAGAGTTGGTAACACTCAACTTCACACCACTGCTAAAAAAAATAGAAGAAGATTTGCTCAGGTGGCTCAACCTTCCAATCTCCATAATCGGCAGGATAGCAGCAATAAAATTGACAATTTTACCGAAAATTAATTACCTATTTTCAATGATTCCAACCCACCCCACACTCACCTGGTTTAAATCACTAGACTCCATTATAACTCGCTTCTACTGGAAAAATAAAACACCAAGGATTAAACTCACTACACTACAAAAAAGTAAGGTTCAAGGAGGACTAGAAGCACCAAATGTCCAATATTACTCAATGGCTAACCAACTGCAATACATATACAAATGGATTCACCCCACCCAATCTGATTTTATATGGCTAGATATAGAACAATCACTATGCAAAGAATTAAATATAGCTGACATACCGTTCCTCACCAAATCAATTAAACAACACACATGTTTTAATGCAGTAACTATATCTGCCACTCTGACAGCCTGGTGGAGATTTCACCAAATCACAAATTCTACATTAGCTCCATCTAACCTCACCCCACTGTGGAACAACCGTGACTTTATAAGCAATAAAAAAACATTGAATTTTCACACATGGGCGGAAAAGGGTATCACCCACATTAAGCACATTTTCAAATCTAACACATTTACACCATTTCCGCAACTGGCCCAGGAGTATGGCATCGGGAGCAACGAATTTTTAAAATACCTACAACTCAAATCTTCTGTTCTGACAAAAATAAACATCAGAGACACAAATTTAGAACTTCCACTGGCAATATCAGACTTGGTCAACATTTCCTCCCCAAAGAAACTTCTCTCTAAAATATACAAAATGATTTCAAACCAACTTCAGACCATATACTTACCAACAATAAAATGGGAAAACGATCTTTCAATAGCCCCTGATGCCAACTCCTGGACCCAAATCTGTAAAAACATCTATCTCATGTCCAAAAATGCGAATCTTCAGTTAATACAATACAAAATACTTCACAGAACACATTACACGGGCAGCAGATTAGCTAAAATGGGTTTCACATCAGAAATTTGCACACATTACAATCAAAATTCTACAGATACATACATCCATGCAACCTGGCACTGCACTCCAATCAAACACTTTTGGGAAGAGGTCACACAGTCACTATCCACTATAGTCGGCTGCCACATCCCACTGTCGCCTTCTCTTTGCTTGCTGGGGGACCTGACAACAATCACTGATAAAACTATAAACTCTAAAATACTCCTCATAGCTCTAACCATCGCCAAGAAAACTATCCTCATGAACTGGAAAACTAGAAATAAATTACACATTAACATTTGGAAAAATCTTATTTCAGACTTCATTGCAATGGAATACGCATCTCCCTCATCAAATTACGCATCTGAAACTGATCTCTGCCGTCCAACACTATCTGACCTCTGTCACACTCACCACCTTCTTCATCATCTGTATTCACTACACTTCCCAGCATTCCCAGTCATTATCACCTGCACCTGCACCTCATGATCACCGTCACCTGTGTCCCATCACCAGCACGGACTATATAACACTCACTCTCCCTGCAGTCACTGTCTGATCTCGTCACTACATGACACACAGACTCTCCTACGCTCAACCAGAGACTTACCCGCTACTTACCTGCTACTTACCTGACTCCTATTGGATTACCTTCATCACCGCATGCCGTCTTCAGTTCCCAGCCATCCTTCTGCAACCCATTCCAGTGACTGTCCACCTGCATCTGAAAGAGAGACTCTTGTTATTCCCGTGGCTAAGTTCTTCCTATTATCATCTGTTTGAATACTCACCATAACTCCGTCTGCTTCTACTGTTCTGAAAATAAAACACTGATTTCACTTACCACCTGTCTGTCTCCTGTATCACCCGTGACAGAAGATCAGACCGCAAAATGGACGAAGCGGGCCAGTTGTTGTGTTCCATTTTCCAAAATGGCCGTAAGATCGAGTCATACGTAGTGGAATTCATTAAGTACAGCCATTTAACCACTCTTACTGACCAGCAATTGGTGGACTTGTTTTGGAGTGGTTTAGACCCACACTTCCATTCTTGGATACCTCCAGGACATCCCGATCTGACCGTTGAACAGTATCTGGAGGCCGTGTTAAGATGGTGTGGCTCACCGTTCATGGTCAGTACTGCTGATAACCCTGTCGAGCCTAAGCTCCCCACTACCAGCCCAGTCAAGCCTTCACCGCTGGTCCCGTCCAGCCCAGCCAAGCCTTCACCGCTGGTCCCGTCCAGCCCAGTCGAGCCTTCGCCGCTGGTCCCATCCAGCACAGAGCCTTCGCCGCTGGTCCCATCCAGCACAGAGCCTTCACCGCTGGTCCCGTCCAGCCCTGTTGAGCCTTCGCCGCTGGTCCCATCCAGCACAGAGCCCCCACCGCTGGCCTCTGCCAGCACTGATCTAATAGACTTTTTCACAGAGCCAGAGCCCGTTAACCCAGCGCCAGAGCCAGAGCCCGTTAACCCAGCGCCAGAGCCAGAGCCCGTTAACCCAGCGCCAGAGCCAGAGCCCGTTGACCCAGCGCCAGAGCCAGAGCCCGTTGACCCAGCGCCAGAGCCAGAGCCCGTTGACCCAGCGCCAGAGCCAAAGCCCGTTGACCCAGCGCCAGAGCCAGAGCCCGTTGACCCAGCGCCAGAGCCAGAGCCCAGCCCGTTGACCCAGCGCCAGAGCCCGTTGACCCAGCGCCAGAGCCAGAGCCCGTTGACCCAGCGCCAGAGCCAGAGCCCGTTGACCCAGCGCCAGAGCCAGAGCCCGTTGACCCAGCGCCAGAGCCAGAGCCCGTTGAGCCCGGCCGAGCCCTCACCGCTGGTCCCTCATCCAGTCACTCTCCCCATTAATTTTTTGGGGGGGGCCATAGGCCCTCGCCGTGGGCGCCGAAGGACCCACGGCCACCCGAAGGGGCCTCACCACCATGGCCACCCGAAGGGGCCTCTCCGCCATGGCCACCCGAGGGGGCTTCACCGCCATGGTCTCCCGAAGGGGCCTCTCCGCCATGGCCACCCGAAGGGGCCTCTCCGCCATGGCCACCCGAAGGGGCCTCACCGCCGTGGCCACCCGAATGGGCTTCACCGCCATGGCCACCCGAAGGGGCCTCTCCGCCATGGCCACCCGAAGGGGTCTCACCGCCATGGCCACCCGAAGGGGTCTCACCGCCATGGCCACCCGAAGGGGTCTCACCGCCATGGCCACCCGAAGGGGTCTCACCGCCCTGGTCACGCCCTCATCCTGCTCCGCCCTGGCCACGCCCACAGCCTGCTCCGCCCTGGACGCCCGAGGGTCCAACAGCTCCGCCCTGGACGCCCGAGGGGTCATCTGCTCCGCCATGGCCACACCCTCAGCCTGCTCCGCCCTGGCCACGCCCTCAGCCTGCTCCGCCCTGGCCACGCCCTCAGCCTGCTCCGCCTGGACCATCCTGGAGTCCGTCCAACTGCACCCGGTCCACCTTCCCGTCACGGACTCCAGGATGCCCACCCTCCCTCCCGTGTTCTGCCTTGTACGGCGCGGGTCGCGCCTAGCGGGAGGGGGGAGTTATGTCACACTCACCACCTTCTTCATCATCTGTATTCACTACACTTCCCAGCATTCCCAGTCATTATCACCTGCACCTGCACCTGTGTCCCATCACCAGCACGGACTATATAACACTCACTCTCCCTGCAGTCACTGTCTGATCTCGTCACTACATGACACACAGACTCTCCTACGCTCAACCAGAGACTTACCCGCTACTTACCTGCTACTTACCTGACTCCTATTGGATTACCTTCATCACCGCATGCCGTCTTCAGTTCCCAGCCATCCTTCTGCAACCCATTCCAGTGACTGTCCACCTGCATCTGAAAGAGAGACTCTTGTTATTCCCGTGGCTAAGTTCTTCCTATTATCATCTGTTTGAATACTCACCATAACTCCGTCTGCTTCTACTGTTCTGAAAATAAAACACTGATTTCACTTACCACCTGTCTGTCTCCTGTATCACCCGTGACAACCTCATACAGCTATGAATCCTTTCTCTGTTTTCAACTCCGACTCCTCCCACCTTCTTAACCAACCCACGAATATTAATGCATTTTAGCTGTTTGAACTTGTTTATGTCATCATTGTTATTACTATCTTCACTGTTATTGTTATGATTACTATTTTCACTTTTATCTTTTCATTGTTGTAATTGCTGTTGTTGCTGTCTTTTGCTCTCACCATTGCGGTCACCACTGCCATCATCATTATCATTTATTAATAAAATTATTATTATTATTATAATCATCAATATTGCCATTGTCAATGCTGTATTGGAATTAAATGTCATTATCATCACTACTGCAATAATTCCCCCCTTATCTCTTCGTGGGTTTTTAATGCACCACAACATAGAATGAAAAAAAAAATAAATAAATAAAAAAAGGAATATGTATATATGGAAAACCTCACAAACACCAGGGCAGGCAAGACAGACGAGAAGTGGTTTCATCGGGACAGCATCTCTGTCCCAATTTGAGACACTCTCGCACTGTACTCCCTCTTTTAATGCACCTTAGACATTGCACATAACACACACAAAAAAAAAATTAGGAAAAGATAGGGACTGCTGAGATGTGGGGGAAGGTTATCTTATATTATCTTATCATCTTATTATACCATCTTTTATTTTATACGGCATTGACAATGGCAATTGTTACATAGGAGGAAGGATGGAAATAAAAATCGACCAACACAATATTGGCAATATGGTGGTAGTGGGGAGTGGGGTGGTGATGGTAATGACAATGGTAATAAATAATAAATGGTTACTTTGTTTACGCATACACACACATACACATACCCACACTCACACCCGCTCAAATACACACTTAGATCAAACAATTATATCACTTTTATGTCACTTCTGGAATTATGGATTTACAACATTGCTCACTACTGTACTATGTTGGTTTGTATGTATGTCTGACTGTTAAATAAAAAAAAAAAAAAAATAAATAAATCATCTTTACACATATGAAATGTAGCCTACTCTAATTCAGCTTCTAAATGTATCATTTATTACGCTATTTTATTTTCCATGCATCTATGGAATATGCACACGGTTTACAGAATTAAGCGTCAGCGTCAGTTCTGGCAGGCCAGGTAGTCAAGCCGCTGCTTATGCTATTTGCTATCAATGCTGTCTGTCAGTTGATCTGCTCCAGCTGAGCTGCATTAGCTGGTTAACTCCCCTCGCTGCTCAATGGCCAAGCTCAAACAAGGCGCCCTATTTAAAGCTCATTCACCTTGCTCATACATGCTTGCTGCTCGCTCTGCTGGCTCGCTACTCGCTTCTGCTGGCTCGCTTCTGCTGGAATATTGACACAGGACTCGCCATGATTCATTCAGTGTGTTGGCAACATGCTTCTCGTTAATGCTATCCGTGTGGCATTTGGGCTTATCTAACTTAGTCGTTTTCATAAAAAATGCTTATGCGATCATATTGGCTACGTGCATTATCTGTTGTCATTGGCAACTGATCGCGTTGCTCACGCTGGCTTTTACCACTATGCAGCGCAGATTCAGCAGCTTGCTGTGATAGGAATTAACTTCTGCGGACTGCCTCCGGACCGTATACAGCTCATTCTACGCATTGTGCAGCAACTACGGTGGCGGCACTCGCTCCGGTTTAACCCTTTAAGCTATGGGGCGGTGGTTTCTGCTGCTTACGAACAATACCTCCGTCCCGATGTTCGGGATATTCTGACGCCCAGAAAGCCATGAGCTCAAGTCTCTGATTTGTTTCATTAATAAAACACATTTGATCATTATTTTGATCGCGCTCTGCTCAGTTAACGCCCCCTGATGCGCTATCAGCTGTTTAATTTGTTCATCTAGCTCGTTCTCAGAGGTGGATTAGTCATCTATCTATAGAGCTTACACTGCAGACTGTCAAACAGTTTAAAGACGGATAATCTAGGTAACAGCATGTTTTAGCTATTGCGGTCTTGATTAGCAATTTCAGTAATTAATTAATATTTTTACTACTATTATAAATCGCTAAATTAGGTCGGCTCAGACGACACCGTTCGAGACACTCAATTTTGTTTTGGGGGGAATAGCTCATGTAGTCAAATAAATCATCCTCTGTATCACAGAGGATTGCCAGGTGTGGTTTTGTTTGGGGGGATATTTTAGCTCTCACAGTCCTAAAACTGTGTGAGCGTTCCCTAATGCTGCTGCTGCGGTCCTCTGACTCTCTGCTATTTCATGGTGCTCATGAAAGGTCAGAGGACTCCCTGAACAGAGCCATACCGCCAAATTTCTATTCAGGAACATTAACCTGTTTGCAATCTATTCAATTAAATTCTAAATTATTTTGTCTGTGTGTTCTTGATTTAATGGACCTGACAGAAATTAAGCGTCAGCGTCAGTTCTGGCAGGCCAGGTAGTCAAGCCGCTGCTTATGCTATTTGCTATCAACACTGTCTGTCAGCTGATCTGCTCCAGCTGAGCTGCATTAGCTGGTTAACTCCCCTCGCTGCTCAATGGCCAAAGCTCAAACAAGGCGCCCTATTTAAAGCTCATTCACCTTGCTCATACATGCTTGCTGCTCGCTCTGCTGGCTCGCTGCTCGCTCTGCTGGCTCGCTGCTCGCTTCTGCTGCCCGCCACCTCCCCAGCTCCTCCTTATGCATAATGTGGCATTTGCTATGTCATGTTGCCTGCTCTGTTCACGGGGGATATTTTAGCTCTCACAGTCCTAAAACTGTGTGAGCGTTCCCTAATGCTGCTGCTGCTGTCCTCCCAGGACTCCCTGAACAGAGCCATACCGCCAAATTTCAATTCAGGAACATTAACCTGTTTGCAATCTATTCAATTAAATTCTAAATTATTTTGTCTGTGTGTTCTTGACTTAATGGACCTGACAGAACTGTTTTAAAATTGGCACCATTTTAATGTTTAAAATTAAAAACTGGACAAGAAAGTATTAATTGGAATGGAATAATGATTTATTTCGCACGGTAGGTCTAAGCTGTAACTTTTAACGTCATGTTAATCACGTTTAACATATTTATACTATCTATTTAACACTTTTAAACGTCTTTAAATGTCTTCTTTATTGTCCAATGTTTTATGAGAATCACTTTGAAATTTCTTTTTGACAAAATGTGCTATACAAACAAACCATGCATTCGCGGATCAAAAAACATAGTTCATACCATAATAATCTAAAAATTTTAATATATCTCCGTTTTTGGTTTTTATAACATATAATAATAAGTCACACATTTCATGTTTATCCTCGAAACGAACAAGTATAGGATTCTTGCAAATCAACGTAGAAGGTTTAAGGTCATCGATGCACGATTGTTACTATCCGTAAAATAAATTGAAAATGTTTATTGTGAGACCTGTATATATAGCTGTATATAATTTGTATGTGTGACTGGTGTGCTAATCGTATTCAAATGTTTGCAGCGTGCAGACACTTCTAGGCGGATTTGGATTATTTTATTTAAGAAATGTGTAAACATACGTATACCATTGGTATCCAGAAACAATATTGATAACTAGATCTACAACACAGGTAAGAAAACTGCAGAAATAAAATCTCAAACTGCCAATGTTAATACAATTACACATAGGTCAACTCGTAACACGTACAAATGAATTACAAATAAAAAAACAGTAAAATAATAACAAGCAACCGTAAAATAATAACGATCACCTGTAAAAACAATGATGGTACCATCACATCATCTCATAAAGACACCATGTAATTACATCAAACCTCTTTGCATAATGTTCATTCTCTCAGAGATTAGAGTTAGGAGTACAGTTAAAAGTTGATTTTCACCCCTTACCTCCTCAACCTCTTGTCGAACTAGCAATAATTCATTACGCAATTGTGTGTTAGCGTCCATTCCCTCCTCACGACAAGTACCAAACAATTCCATAACACGTCTTAAATCCAGAGTGTGCTGATACTGTTGCTGTATTACATTGTTTAGAAGTGTTACGATACCCCCGATGGATTCGGCTACAATCGCTTCGGTTTGTTGATACGATAACGGACGTGTTACAACATCTAAAATTCTCGAAAAAACTCTATTAACACCTTGTAGTGTCTCATGAGAGGGCCTGTGATGATCTCGGTCACTGTATAGCGGTCTGGATGTTCCTTCAGATCCTACGGAATCATCACTGTCTGATGAATTCTGTTCGGAGTCAAGCGCATCTAGCGCTGCTGTTTGTGAATCCATGAATATGTTTAAACCTCTCTCATCGTAATCATGTTCTAGAAGAAATATATTAATAAATATTATATTAGTTATCACAGGGCCGGAACGAGCCCCTTTGTAATGTACCACCTCAAGGAGTTTATCCAGAGACACCACAGACGGACAACAAGGTAAGTAACAAAAGTTCAGTTTTATTGAATTAAAATCCTATTTACTAAAACACTTAGTGGAAGAATTCCAACTATGTTCCCCTCTGTCCAGCAAAGGTGGGGAGGACTTGGTGCAACAGTCGCAACCCAACGGGTAACGGAGCAGGGAAGTCGACTCGATCGCTCTTCTGCAGTCAGGACTGGTAAGTAGCCTTTTAGGCGACGTAAGGAGGCCCACAATGGGTCTTCCTCAGGGGAGATGGTGGTACTGAGTTGGACGGATAGTGTTACGAGATCTCTGCAGTTCCAATTCCTCCGCAGAACAGTCGATGGTGGGTATGGTGCTTCCTCTACAGGCCAGCCAATGGTCAATACCTGCAGCGATGACGACACAAGATTCTCACAGCGATTCCTCTCCAGGGCCAGGAATGACACGTATCCGTATGAATGCTAGGCGAGTTGAGCTCACAACGGTTCTTCTCTGAATAAGCACGGCAGACAATGAGACAGGCTGTGGCAAGCGACTTTCATACAGCGGCTTCCCTTCAGAGCAGGCAGTGGAGCAGACAGCCGATAATGGAACCGACGTTGGGAAGCGATCTTCACCCAGCGGCTTCTCTTCGGAGCAGACAGCAGCAGACGATGGAACAGACGGTGGTAAGACACTTTTGTACAGCATCTTAACTTCAGAGCAGGCAGTGGAGCAGACAGCAGATAATGGAACAGACTCTAATAAAGGACCTTCACACTGCAGCTTATCTTCAGAGCAAACAATGACAGGTGATGGAACAGACGGTGGTGAGTGTCCTTCACACAGCGGATTCTCTTCGGTGCAAGCAATAGCAGACAATGGAGCGGAATGATAATAAGAGATCTCCACCCAGCAGCTTCTCTTCAGAGCAGGCAGCAACAGACGCTGGGACAGACTGTGGTAAGACGCTTTCATACAGCAGCTTAACTTCAGAGCAGGCAATGGAGCAGACAGCGGATAATGGGACAGACGTTAGTAAGAGATCTTCACCCAGCGGCTCCTCTTCAGAACAGACAGTGGTAAGACGCTTTCATACAACAGCTGAACTTCAGAACAGGCAGTGGAGCAGACAGCTTATAATGGGACAGACGCTAGTAAGAGATCTCCACCCAGCAGCTTCTCTTCAGAGCAGGCAGCAACAGACGCTGGGACAGACTGTGGTAAGACGCTTTCATACAGCAGCTTAACTTCAGATCAGGCAGTGGAGCAGACAGAAGATAATGGAACAGACGTTAGTAAGAGATCTTCACCCAGCGACTCCTCTTCAGAGCAGACAGCAACAGACTGTGGTAAGACACTTTCATACAGCAGCTTAACTTCAGATCAGGCAGTGGAGCAGACAGCAGATAATGGAACAGACGTTAGTGAGAGATCTTCACCTAGCGGCTTCTCTTCAGAGCAGACAGCAACAGACTGTGGTAAGACACTTTCATCCAGCAGCTTAACTTCAGAGCAGGCAGTGGAGCAGACAACAGGTAAGATAGAGAAACAGATAATGGTAAAAGATCTTCACCCTTCACACTTAACTGCTGCTTGGACGGTGTGGATGCTCAGCCACTCTTTAATCCTTGTCACTCTCACGTTATGAATCCATTCTTCCAGTTCCCCGAAATGCCGAACATAAAGGGCTGCCTTCCCGCGTTAATCCTTCCCGCTCGGTAATTCCTTCCTTTACGCCAGAATGGCCTTTTTATAATCCCTGTAATGGATACGTGTCCCAATCGCTGTTAGCTTTCCTCCTCTCGCACAGCTGACGCTCGTCTCTTCATTTAGAAATTACGCCGGACGCAATACATGGGGAAAACCCTGGAACCGGCCTGGTGTCTCACTAAATCCGCTCCCACTAGGGAACATTTCCGGCAATAATATTTCCTCTTGGTTCGTCACCCGGTGACATAATTATTTATTAGATTAAAAATATGTTGTAAAAATATATGTTCTAGTTTCTTACCGTTATCCACCGAGACGCTTGTGCATGAGTTAGAGCTTGGTTGTAAATTTAAATGTCCCTTCTTGTAAACGCTTGTGGTTGATGTGCAACCATCCATGATGCTTTTGTTCTGGAAAAAATAATATTCATTTATTATTTTAAAATTTGACGATTAAAAATAAATAAAAATAAGATAGGGTAGATAAATTAATAAATACAGTAAGGCAAATACAATAGTCATCGCTCACCTTCACAAGGATACACCAATTGCACACCGTTGTCATATTCCCCATAAATTTCACGAAGTCTCTTTATTCCATGACCCAAAGGCCGGGGATTCATACGAGTGCTAGAATGACTCGTATCATTACCAACTGACGGCTCCAGACTTGCGTCGCATATGCCATCAGTATTAGGCTCCATGGGTGAATTATCTGGCTGAGCACGTACTGACTGTTCTGGGGTACTCCACAGCGTTATGTCTTCATATGCTTGATCGCAAACAGGATTGTCTGCCGAGACATTTTCGATGATTCCACCTTCTACTGAATTATCGTTATACGTATTAGCTTGTAAAAAATCGGACGATGAAACACCATCAGGGAAAGCAATGTGATATAATTCAAAATAACCATATATTAGTGTTATAGTCATTTAAAAAATTAATAAAATGAACATATTTTATGAAAATACTCACAAAGGTCGTCCATGAGTTGTTCTAGATCATCATCGGTGGATGGATCCGGTAATACAGCATCTGTTTCATGTTGATAAGAATGAAGAATCGTCTCGGTTACGTATGTAACCCTCGTTCCCTGAGTGAGGGAACGGAGACGTTCCGTCGGATGACGACGAATGAGGTTTCGCATAGAAAGCCTATCAACTTCGAGTATACAAAACGAGCCAATGGCAAAGAAATGCCATGGGTCTGCGGAATTTGCATGACGTAACTCCGCCCCACCTCGTGGGTATATAAGGAGGAAGTCCTGCATCTAGCAGATATGTTTCTTCGCTGAGGAGCCAAGACTGAGCTCAGGCGATCCCCGCGGTATACAGCGGAAGTGGCAAGAAGACGGAACGTCTCCGTTCCCTCACTCAGGGAACGAGGGTTACATACGTAACCGAGACGTTCCCTTTCGTTCGTCACTCCGAGTTCCGTCGGATGACGACGAATGGGGTTACCAGTCTAATCACGCCACCTTCACAGCTGTCTTCCAGTGCCCTGCGTAAATCTGAGATCCCTGTCATACTGGACAAGTGGGACTCCTATTTAACACAGGAATACCAAGGTACACTGGGGAGCATATCCCAAGATATAGAGGAGTATGCAGGATATACCCAGCCCAACGGGGGGGGGAATTTAGAACACACATATGACCCAAAGGAACCATATGGGGAATACACTGGGGTATCCAGCCGCAGGTGGAAAAGTTTTAAACCCCAGGGGGTGGCAAGGTGGCTTGCCAAGGGAAGACACATGCTCAGAGAGGCTTACAGTGGGAATACACATGTGGGGGTAGCTCCGTAGAGGGACCATGCACACGGGAGGCACCTAGCCGACACACGGGTACAAAGACACTGGGTCGACGTCAGGAGTGCAGGAGGAACTCAGGGCTTTCGGAGAAGCTCACCTGAGGAAAATATCGCACGTATCCAGTCCGTGGAGTGGAATGGCGAGCAAGCGAAGACACCTGAGCGGGTCCTAATGCCGGCTGTTTGAAGCGAGCACACGAGAGGACACAGGCTCCACTCGGAGATTATAGAATCTGACGAATGTGTTGGGTGTCGCCCAGCCTGCAGCTCTGCAGATGTCTGTTAGCGAGGCGCCATGCGCTAACGCCCAAGAGGATGCCACACTCCAGGTGGAGTGGGCCGTCACACCAAGGGGGCACGGTCGGCCTTGCTGCTGGTATGCCAAAGCAATGGTGTCCACTATCCAGTGAGACAACCTCTGCTTGGAGAGAGCTCTTCCCTTCAGCTTCCCACCATAACAGACAAAGAGCTGGTCTGAGGTCCTGAAACACTGCGTCCTGTCTACATAGGTGCGGAGAGCACGTACTGGACAGAGCAGTGCCAAGGCTGGGTCTGCCTCCTCCGGGGGCAGCGCTTGCAGGTTGACCACCTGGTCCCGAAAGGGAGTGGTAGGAACCTTGGGCACGTATCCAGGCCGGGGTCTCAGGATCACGTGAGAGTAAGCCGGCCCGAATTCCAGGCACGCTTCGTCAACGGAGAATGCGTGCAGGTCCCCAACCCTCTTAATAGAGGCCAATGCAACCAGGAGCACTGTCTTCATTGACAGGAGCTTGAGCTCCACTGTTTGCAAAGGCTCAAGGGAGCATGCTGCAGGGCAGTTAAGACCACTGCGATGTCCCAGGAGGGAACGAGAGGGCGGCGAGGAGGAGTAATCTCCTGGCTCCTCTCAGGAACCTGATGACCAGGTCATGCTTTCCCACAGACTTACCTTCTATGAAGTCATGGTGTGCGGCGATAGCGGCAACATAGACTTTCAGGGTGGAGGGAGACAGCCTTCGCTCCAACCCATCTTGAAGGAAGGAAAGCACGACGCTGATCGGGCATTTCCGGGGGTCTTCTCGGTGAGAAGAGCACCAGCTGACGAAGAGGTTCCACTTCAACGCATAGAGGTGTCTCGTGGACGACGCTCTAGCGGAAGTGATGGTAGCCACCACCGGAAGTGGTAGGGTACCCAAACCTACCTGGTCCCGTCCAGGAGCCAGACATGGAGGCTCCAAAGATCGGGACGAGGGTGCCACAGGGTGCTCCGTCCCTGAGAAAGAAGGTCCTTCCTCAGAGGAATGGGCCAAGGAGGTGCTGTCGCGAGGAGTATGAGTTCGGAGAACCAGGTCCTGGTGGGCCAGTAGGGCGCAACCAAAAGGACCTGCTCCTCGTCCTCCTTGACCTTGCGCAGGAGATGCGCAAGAAGGCTCACTGGGGGAAACGCATACTTGCGGCCCCGCGGCCAGCTATGCGCCAGTGCATCCGTGCCGAGCGTGCCCTCGGTCAGGGAATAATACAGGGCGCAATGGGTCGAGTCGTGGGAGGCAAACAGATCTATCTGTGCGTCGCCGAACTGGTCCCAAATCAGCTGAACCGTCTGGGGATGGAGTCGCCATTCGCCAGGGAGGGGCTGAAGCCGTGACAGCTCGTCGGCTGCACAGTTCAGGGCTCCGGGAATGTAAATAGCACGAAGGGACCTCAGATGCTTCTGACTCCATATGAGGAGGTGGTGAGCGAGTTGCGACATACGGCGCGAGCGTAGACCACCTTGATGGTTGATGTACGCTACTGTGGCGGTATTGTCTGATCGGACCAGAACGTGTTGACCCCTGAGCAGCGCTCGAAAGCGGTGCAGGGCAAGGCGTACGGCCAGCAACTCGAGGCAATTGACATGCCAAAGGCGCTGGGGTCCTGTCCAGGAGCCCGCGGCAGCATGACCATTGCACATGGCACCCCAGCCCGTGGCGGAGGCATCTGTCGATACGACAACATGCCTCGTAGCCTGTTCTAGGGGACACCGGCCCTGAGAAAACTGAGGCTCGACCACGGGGTGAAGGTCTGACGGCAGCTCGAAGTAACTGGTACTCGGAGCGTGCCTTGTTGCCATGCCCACCTCGGTACTCGGTCGCGAAGCCAAAGCTGAAGCGGTCTCATATGAAGCAATCCGAGCGGCGTTGCCGCGGCTGCAGATGCCATATGCCCCAGGAGCCTCTGAAAAAGTTTCAGTGGAACCGCACTCTTGTCCTGGAACTGTCTCAGACAAGTCAGCAGTGACTGCGCGCGCTCGCTCGTAAGCTGCGCGGACATGGCGACCGAGTCGATGTCCATACCGAGAAAAGAGATCCTCTGCACAGGGCAAAGTTTGCTCTTTTCCCAGTTGACCCGAAGGCCCAAGCGAGCTAGGTGCCGGAGCACAAGGTCCCTGTGTTCGCAAACCTGGTCTCGAGAGTGAGCTAGGATCAGCCAGTCGTCGAGATAGTTCAGGATGCGAACCCCGTGAACCCGAAGGGGAACAAGGGCTGCCTCGACGACCTTAGTGAAGACGCGAGGAGACAGGGCTAGCCCGAAAGGGAGAACCGCGTACTGGTATGCCTGCCCCTCGAAAGCAAACCGGAGGAACGGTCTGTGTCGAGGAAGAATGGAGACATGAAAGTAGGCGTCCTTCAGGTCGATCGCTGCAAACCAATCCTGGGGCCGCACGCATTCGAAAATGCGTTTGGCAGTGAGCATCTTGAACAGCATCCTGTGTAAGGAGCGATTCAGCACGCGCAGGTCCAGGATTGGCCGTAACCCACCGGTTTTCTTGGGGACAATGAAGTAAGGGCTGTAGAAGCCGGACCTCATCTCGGCTGGAGGGACAGTCTCGATTGCACCCTTCGCCAGCAGGGTGGCAATCTCGGCTCTCATGATAGGGGCATTGCCACCGACCAAAGTGGAGCGAACTCCCCTGAAGCGGGGAGGAGACCGCGCGAACTGAATCGCATAGCCGAACCTGATGGTGCGTGCGACCCAGCGGGACAGACGGGGCAGCTCTAGCCAGGCTCCCAGGTACTGAACCAGCGGGGTCATGCGGGCAACAGGCGTCCCCCCGGAGGGGCAGCGAAGCGGAGTACCTGGCCCAGACGTGGGTGGCATAGCGGCCCGATGTGGGGGCACAGTTAGGCTCCGCGCCCGAACAGAGGAGGCCAGGGAAGGACCAGCGTTCCACGGGGCGTGCTCTCTCGGGGGTCTGGCGACAGAGGGGGACAGGGCTGAGGCGGCCCGTGGGCGACCCGCCGTGTCAACCGCCTCTGGGACAGAGGGGGACGAGGAGAGCGTGGCTTGTGGGCGGCACTCTGTGTCGTCCGAGAACTCTGTGAGCTCAGAGAAGAGAGGTTTGTTTCTATCTTTAACCAGTGTGAGGTGCCGCTCACCCGTGGGTGAGCAGCGGTTTTCGCTGGAGAAAAAGAACAAAAGATTCTCCCCCGGCCCTCCACCGGGGGAAGGAGTGGTCCTGCTACCATCTCCTGAGAAACAAACATCATCTCTGAGCAGCCCGTCTCAGGAGCGCCGCTTAGCCTGGCGTTTAGCGGGGGGCGGGGCTGGAGAGGGCTGTGGCGCCTTCCTACGACCTCCTCCGCGCCGTGGCCTGGGTGGAGGCTGCTGCGTAGGCCGGGCGGGAGGGGCGGGAGCCGCAGGAGGGCGCCCTCGGCGGCGAGCAGGCTGAGGATTCTGCCCGACCTGGCGGGTGGAGGCAGCAGCGGGCTGGCGGGGCAGAATATGCTTAATGGCCTCAGTTTGCTTCTGCGCGGTGGAGAACTGGTGGGCAAAGTCCTCCACCGCACCGCCGAAGAGGCCGGCCTGGGACAGGGGCGCATCAAGCAGACGAGTCCGCTCGGAATCCCGCATGTCAGCCAGGTTCAGCCACAGATGTCTCTCCTGGACCACAGCTGTGGACATCACCAAACCCAGGGAGCGCGCAGTAACCTTCGTCGCCCGGAGGGCAAGGTCGGTCGCGGTGCGCAGCTCATTAAATAGACCTGGGTCTGTCCTGCCCTCGTGCATGTCTCTCAACATTTGGGCCTGATAGACCTGGAGAGTGGCCATAGCATGCAGAGAGGCGGCTGCCTGTCCCGCGTTTCTGTAGGTTTTAGCCACCATTTTAGAGGTGAAACCACAGGCTTTGGAGGGGTACTTAAGCTCGCCACGAGAGGAAGCATTCTGAGGACACAGTTGCATCGCAACAGAGCGTTCGACTGAGGGAAGCCCAGTGTACCCACGGGCAGCTGCGCCATCGAGGGGAGGAAAGGCGGATGAGACCAGCGAGCGGTCCCGAGAAGACAACGGGGTCTTCCAGGACTTCGAGATCTCATCATGCACGTCCGGGAAGAAAGGTATTGGGGTTTGCCGTGGACGCGGGTCGGCGGCTTGGCCCAAAAACCAATCATCGAGGCGCGAGCGCTCAGGGCAGGGTGGTGGCCGCCACTCAAGCCCGATGCTCGCAGCCGCCCAGGAAAGCATGGCTGTCATCTCCGGATCCGATTCAGGCACAACCGTATGCACACCAGAGGGTGGCAGCTGTGCTGAATCTTCACTTCCAAAAGATTCAAACCCACCTTGTGATGCTGCTACAGACATCAGATCATCCTCTGTAGCTTCAGCCGAAGTACACGGGCCACCCGAGAGTAGACCCGCGGAAATCGACTGTTCACTAGCGGGCACCGTCATGCAGGGGGGTTTGACGCGTGGACAGATAGTCGGCGCTTTTTGCCAAACCGTAACCCTCAGATCACCCTGGCCACCAGCCGAAGTAGCACCCCGCGAGGGGGCACTAGATCGGGGTGTGGCAGAGGGGACTCTCGCTCTTACGAGCTCATTGAGTCTCGACCGTAATGACGCGATGGTCATGTTCTCACAGAGAGAACACGAGTCATCCACGAGCGCCGCTCTAGCATGCTCAATGCCCAAACACACTAGGCAACGCTCGTGCCCATCAGAGTCCGAAACCGATCTGCCGCAACCAGAAGTACACGGGCGAGGCATCTTTAAAAAGACGTGCCGCGTGCAAGCTCTTTTGTGAGAGAGAAACACTCAAGTGTTGAAGCGACCGGGGAGACACACACTCTCTGGCAAACCACTGCACAGATAAGCAGGAAGCGCGCGCCCCGCCGGAGATCGCCGTCACACCAACACTGAGGAACTCGTTTGTAAAGCTGACAATACAGAGATGGCTTGTGGAGTGAAGAAATAAACTTGGCTCCGAAGCGAAAACATATCTGCTAGATGCAGGACTTCCTCCTTATATACCCACGAGGTGGGGCGGAGTTACGTCATGCAAATTCCGCAGACCCATGGCATTTCTTTGCCATTGGCTCGTTTTGTATACTCGAAGTTGATAGGCTTTCTATGCGAAACCCCATTCGTCGTCATCCGACGGAACTCGGAGTGACGAACGAAAGGGAACTATGTTGTTCTAACAGCTTCTCATTATACATTTCGGTTTTGTTCAAATAAGAAATAGACTGTAGCTACCTTAATGGAATTCCGTCATGTCTTTGTAGGTTGATCGATTCAGCGGTCCGGATCGTTCGATGTAAAGGGTTCAGGCTAAATTAAATAGTCTAGTCTGAATCTTTTAAAGAAACGCACATCACATTTTCAAACACCCCCCTTTTCCGCGTATGTTTTTTCAAAGAAGGCCTTTCATCTCTTTATGACATCTGATTTACAACTAGAAAACATATGACAAACGTCTCATTAGTTTCGACCTCTACAGATAACCAGAGCAATAAAATATTTCTTACGTTCACAATAAAATCTTTTAAAATCATAGATAAAATCAACACATACAGTATAATCAGCATGATGACCCCATGTTACGGCAGACTCTCTGGAGGTCTGTGTGTGTGTGTGTGTGTGTGTGTTGTGTGTGTGTGTGTGTGTGTGTGTGTGTGTGTGTGTGTGTGTGGGGTGTGTGTGTGTGTGTGTGTGTGTGTGTGTGTGTGTGTGTGTGTGTGTGTGTGTGTCTCTGTGCGGATCAAACACTTAAAATTATCGATCTGACAATTAAATATAACTACGACTGTACCATAAGCTGCAGAAGTGACAAGTTTATTTATATAACACATCTCATACAGTGTGTCAATTCAGACTAATTTCACATAGAAAGGGGTAAAAATAAAATGAAAACAGTTATAATAGGATTTTAAAAAGTGGTGAAGGTTCTCATTATTTTAATTAGAGTAGAGTGAATTCTGGTATATAGAATGAACTTTCCATTTGACTTAACACCATCTTGAAGAATGGTATTTTATGGAAAACGTAACAGTTTACGAACAATGTGTGAAAGATAAATGTATCTTTTTTGTAATGAAAAAGTCTTAACTTGTTTTACTTTCCTGTAAATGACTGACCGTCGACCTTTTAACGCTTTAACATTCACAAATGTTTAAAAAAACGCTAACACATGCGTATTTTAACTTTTATACAACATTTTAATACTTTTAAACGCTGCGTAATTGTGTAAAGTAACTTCAATGAATTAGATCTATTTGCCCGATGTAAAAACGTAAGTGTATGTTTGATACAGAAAGACAAACAAATAATCAGACGTAGTAATGGCTGCGCGAGTTAAAGCAGTCATAATAGGAAAATTAAAAGAGTGATAAATTATATATTTAGAAGTTGAATTAGCCTTAACATCTTCGCACAGAATGATATTTTATGTAAAACGTAACAGTTTTACGAATACTGCACGTCGGTATAAGACTATCTCCTAACTTTTTTAGATAACCATGTTATAAAGTAATTCCTAGATCTCACACCTCATCAGAAGAGAAAAATAGCACCTGTATGTGCCTCCAGCATGGTCAGACATTAAGGAGTCTGTGCTTGTGCGTGTGTGTGCGCGTGTGTGTGTGTGTGTGTGTGTGTGTGTGTGTGTGTGTGTGTGTGTGTGTGTGTGTGTGTGTGTGTGTGTGTGTGTGTGTGTGTGTGTGTGTGTGTGTGTGTGTGTGTGTGTGTGTGTGTGTGTGTGTGTGTGTGTGTGTGTGTCGGGTCTACTCGTGATTGATGATATGCTTAAAAGGCTATGACTAGTTTATTTATAGTAGCCTACATTTCATATATGTAAAGATGATTTACGTAAAATTTTATACAAGTTTTAAACGTTGCGTAATTGTGTAAAGTACTGCTTCAAATATGTTAGAAAATAGAGCTATTTACCTGCTGTAAAACGTAAGTGTATGTTTGATACAGAAAGACATACAAATAATCAGACGTAGTAATGGGTGTATGAGTTAAAACAGTTATAATAGGAAAATTAAAAGAGTGATAAATGGTACATTTAGAACTTGAATTAAGTTAATATAAACTCCTCATTTGACTTACCAGCTTTCGTACGGGATGATATTTTATGTAAAACGTAACGGTTTTACGAATACTGTACGATGGTATAAGACTATCTTTTTTAGATAAAGTAATTCTCAGACCACGAACCTCATCAAGATTGTTTCACTTAAAAGAAAAACAGACCCACATTGACTTACCGTCTACGAAGACATAAAGTCCTGAAACGGTAATATCAACACATTTTTAACAATTATTTGTATCAGTATATTTGCTAATGTGTACCTGTTTTACAAATATTATTGGGCGTAAATTTGTCTATATCATAATTATGTAACCGTATTTGGTTTCACTTTATTTGGATGGTCCCTTTAACACATTCTGTTGACTATAAGTAACGTTGCACCTACATGTCTACTAACTCATGTTATTTGGATTTTTACAACATTATTGTTGAAATACACAGTCCTGAAAAAGGGACGTTTCTTTTTTTGCTGAATTTATCAAGTCCTAAAATGAGGGAGTGCATATGTAACAGTCAAACTTGTTTACATGTTTTCTTTTTGGGGTGTTGTAATTATACTACACACCTTGAGGGGGCATCAAGGAGTAATACTCTCAGGTATCAAATAGGTGTAGAGAGTAGTGTGACACTGTCACACATGACACATGTTTTAACCACTCTATATATTATGTATTTTATGTATATTAGAGGTTTTATAGGTTTACATGTTGTCTTTGTCATTTTAGTCCATTTTATTCCTCTTATCTATTTAATGTGTGTATGTCTTTAAATGATTGAGGCTGCCTGTCATGGGAGCGATCACATGACAGGAAATGGCCAGCATAAAAGAAGCAGCATGGCAAACAATCGAGGTCTCTGTCAAGATGACCAAAGCGGGATTGAGGAGTTTCTTTTAAAGTTTCTTTTACCATTCCAGCAAACTTCATCACTTTTCATTGGATTATCACTACAGTTGGATTGTATATACACCGGTGGACACTCACACATTGGGACTTACAGCACGCACGGACTCTTAAGGACTGTTTTAGGGTATGGAACCAATGGACTCTATGCTTTTAACAGCCTAAGTTTTCTTGTTTTATAGTGTTGTTTTAAGTTCCTTGTGGAGTTTGTAAATACACTTAATTTATTCACTTTATTTCTGTTGTCGTCTCATCTTTTAAAACACTTCTTAAAAAACTCACACAGTTTAATCTGACCCCAATTTTACTTTGTAACCCAGCTGATTTGGGCCGAGTGTTACATATGGTGGCCCGTACGGGGAACGTTTAAAGATTTTTAATGCTGTGTTGAGTAGAGTGTTTTAAGATGACGACTAATCAAGATAATGCTGCTGCTTTTAATACATCAGCTGGTTTTAATGATGAACAGTTTTTACATCATTGTGAGTGTGTACAGCTTCGTGCTGAGGTGATGGCTCTTAAAAACATTGTTTTAAAATTGGAGAAGGATTTTAAAGACTCTGTTGAAAGTAATCTTAATCGTGAAGTGTATTTTAGAGAGGCTGTGGATTTAAAATTGGGAAAAAGGGAGGAATCTATAAAGGATGCCGTGGGAACACTGGAGAGAGAGGTCTTCGAGTGTTTCAAGAGGAGGACAAGAAATGGGCAAAACAGTTGGAACAAATAAAAGCTCCAGGAACTGCCATCTCTCCTCCCACTGCGACCAACAGCCCAGTGCTATCCACGTCGAGCCCTGGTTTTCCCCCAAACAGCATTCCCACCACCTCAAACACTTCACAAACCTACAACAGAGCGGTTGTTGGAAAATTCTGCGCCCTCACTCCAACAGGGCCAGAGTGGGACACTATCTTCACCAGCCTTCCCTTCTCCAGAGAGGAGCTCACCAGTGCTCAGGGTGAGGACAACATGCTCCAGGGACTTACCATCTCTCCCACCACTCAACCAACCAACCGGGTCGAACTGCAGGAACACCAGGGCTTACTGTATCGGCGGATCCAGAAGGGGGACGACAACATGAAGATCCAGCTCGTCGTACCCGAGGTCCTGATCCAGCAGACGTTACAACACTTCCATCAGAGGACAGTAGAGAGACATCATGGGCGACTGAAGACCCTCCTGCTGATCCTGGAAGTTGCCTGGTGGCCCGCAATCCGCAGTGACACCTGGAGGTTCGTCAAGGACTGCAAGTCATGTGGTGTGGAGACCAAGGAGTGTGCTCTCTTCAACCATGACAAGAAACCACCTCACCATCATCACCGTTCATCATCACTGAAAGAGACCCTTAAGCCGGATAGGAGGAAATGCCGGGGTGAGTGGCGTGCCAGGAAAGCTGGGTACTTCAGGACCCTGGGAGGAATGGCGTCACCGACCCAGGGACACCCAGGCTGGTATTGGATTCCACCTCTCTCTGGTGTTCCCATAGATTCCTCCGGCAGACTAGTGCCTACGTGGGAGGGCCTAGTTTTAGCTCATTTATTACCAAGACATTTTAAGCCACACATTCAAGAGGATACCCACTACATGGACAATGGCTTACAGTACCTTCAGGGACTAGCACCTACCCCGGCGGCCGTAGGCTGGGGGGGGGGGGGGGGGACTATGTGACACTGTCACACATGACACATGTTTTAACCACTCTATATATTATGTATTTTATGTATATTAGAGGTTTTATAGGTTTACATGTTGTCTTTGTCATTTTAGTCCATTTTATTCCTCTTATCTATTTAATGTGTGTATGTCTTTAAATGATTGAGGCTGCCTGTCATGGGAGCGATCACATGACAGGAAATGGCCAGCATAAAAGATGCAGCATGGCAAACAATCGAGGTCTCTGTCAAGACGACCAAAGCGGGATTGAGGAGTTTCTTTTAAGGACTTACCATTCCAGAAAACTTCATCACTTTTCATTGGATTATCACTACAGTTGGATTGTATATACACCGGTGGACACTCACACATTGGGACTTACAGCACGCACGGACTCTTAAGGACTGTTTTAGGGTATGGAACCAATGGACTCTATGCTTTTAACAGCCTAAGTTTTCTTGTTTTATAGTGTTGTTTTAAGTTCCTTGTGG
Source organism: Chrosomus eos (assembly GCA_036326025.1). Lineage (NCBI taxonomy): Eukaryota > Metazoa > Chordata > Actinopteri > Cypriniformes > Leuciscidae > Chrosomus > Chrosomus eos. The sequence goes on from CM070832.1 coordinate 40,462,843, forward strand.
AGTTTGTAAATACACTTAATTTATTCACTTTATTTCTGTTGTCGTCTCATCTTTTAAAACACTTCTTAAAAAACTCACACAGTTTAATCTGACCCCAATTTTACTTTGTAACCCAGCTGATTGGGCCGAGTGTTACAGTAGAAGTAGTAGATTTGTAATGGAGGAGTAAGCATGTCTTACAGTAGGTAGCCAACCAGAATGCCTATTGCCGCCGTGGCATCTACCGCGGCAAAATCACCGCGGCAAAAAAAACCCAGTCGCATTTCTATTCGCGAAATGACCGGCAGGTGGCGCAAAGGGACATTTAGCGAAAGCAAAACGTATGTAAAATTAGCCTACATTTTAAATAGAATATAGCAAACTTTTAGAGCAGAACATTTTATTAATCAAAATTTAAAAGAGGCCTATCTCGCAGTCAGTGAAAATAAATTAGGTGCAATCAATGACGCTAAACTATTGAGGAATGAGAAGATTGAAGATTGAGTGCTTCTCTCGTGTGCGCGAGACACTGACTAGTAAACCTGTCTTGTGGTCGAGTGGTAGAGCTGAATGTTTAAGCAGTACAAAGAAACGGGTTCGAAACTCGAATAAACATGTTTTTTATATAATTACCATGCATTTTACACTAAGGAACAAATCTCATCCAACAGATTGACTGAATTTACGTCTTCAAAAACAGTTCTGTTAAAAAAATAAATAAAACTTCAAGGGGTTATATGCAGAAAGAATTTTTAAAAACATGGTTAATAAGCAAGGTGCGATTTGCCGGTGGGTGATTTCCCCCCTCCACAGTATAGTGAATCAATGCTATAGTATACCCTAAATAGACCATATCAAATATATACGTTTAAACAACAAACAATAAAATCTGAACCAGCGCTTCTGCTCCTGTATTGAGAGATAACATGCAGCGCGTTTTAGTTACGATCCTGGTTCCAGTGGCCTTAATACAGTCACGGCTTTTCAAAATGTCACAAAGCGTTTTGAGGTGGTTTTGAACGAAATATTGAAGTTTATAATTAAGTATTTTGAAACAACACGGCTAGTGCGTATTCTAAAATGGGGTTTTATTCTGCCATTGAATTAGAGTTCGACAAACGCAGCGGCGCGTTCACTTGAATTTATTTTTCTGCTAAAATAACTTAATAGGCTATAGCCTACTTCGTAATTTTTGGTTATACAGATAGGATATCATATTTTAAAACTGTAAAAGGTCTACTTTTATTCATGTAAAGTAGGCTACACTCACAATAGGCTAACAACAAAACGTTTTCTCACTCATTTGAGCGAACACACACTGGAGAAACAAACGTTTGGGCTTTTCTCAGTGAGCTTCGACATGGCCGAGTGGTAGAGCTGACAGTTCATCAATCAGAAGACATGCGTTCGAATCCCGAACAAACATGGACTACTGTAACAAGTTTTTATTTTTAGGCTATTAATGCAGATTTGTTTAGTTCTAAAACTCTGTTACACCATATATTTTTTTGCTTATATTTATAAAATAAAATTACCATGCATTTCCATTTTACACTAAGGAGTAGCCTTTCTTCTTTCTTTTACTTCCTCCTTCTTTCTTTTCCTTCCTTCCTTCCTAGGCCTATATATAATGTTTTTTTTTTACAAAACTGCTTTTGAACGATTGGTATTATTATAGCTACAGATGTAAAGTCGTTCTGTTGGATAGCCTAGGAAAATAAAGAAGGAAGGAAGGAAAATGAACTTCAATATTTCGTTCAAAACCACCTCAAAACGTGTATATATATATATATATATATATATATATATATATATATATATATATATATATATATATATATATATATATATATATATATATATATATATATTATTCCCTATAGCCTACATAGAGTTTTTAAAAACATGGTTTTAAATAAAGTTTTCGACAAACGAGGCAGCGCGTTCATTTGATTTATTTTTCTCATAACAGCTAAAATAACTTAATAGGCTATACGTGATTTTTTTGGTCATACAGATAAGAGTAGAGTAGCCTACATCGTTCAAAACTGTAAACTTTTTTTAGGCTAATGACAAAAGTTTATCTGTCTTCTCTGTCTCCGGGAACTGCGCGTCACAAAAATGAACCGAAAGCCACTTGCCTCAGCTCAGTCACGATAGGAAATCGGCTATGTCTAAAGCCTTTAAATGTCTAAATATTCAGGCTAATAAATGTTATCTGATTATGTAATCCATATGAAAACGAGAGGTACAGAGAATCTGCTAAAATATGTTTATGATGCTGGCGCCTCGCAATGAGAAAATGACAAGTTGAAAATCTCAATCTAATTAAATGTAGAGACTAAATCTCCCTGAATTAAAATGTAAAAACAGATCAAATCATTTATTCGTCGAAGTGTTGCTATATTGTTTCATTTAAAGTTCATAATTATTAACTAAATGTTATTTAGTTTATCAGCAGTACCACGAAGCACCGAGATATTTGTATTTGAATATTTATTTGAATAATAATAATTTTAAAAATAACTATTTCACAATTTGCATGCCTGGATCCAAAGATCCCTGTAGAATTTAATATTGAGTTGAGCATTTTGTTCATGACAACAAAATGAACATGCGTTTGAAGATTATATTTAGTTTTGCTAGGAAAAAGCTGGCCCAAACCAGTTTTATTTCTTAAATTATTTAAATAATGAAATATTTAGTAATAAACTTTTATGACAGAAATATCACTACACACTAGCTTAAATCATTTAATTCCTTCATTATCAACACTTTAGCCTAATGCTAAGGTATAGAAGAGCGATTTAAGTGTGAATTGCGACTTCTCTACTATTTACTAACATCTGTCTCCACTAATAAATGCAATGCTGTGTCTCCTGCTGTGACCATCCATGCGTGGTGGCGATGCACTGAAATTACTACGTTTACGTCACCACTTGAACTTCTCACTGAGTTGGTATTTGAATGTTAGCTTAGCTGCAAGTTCGAAAACATACTTTATTCGTTTTTTGGAACACTCTGTGGATACTAATAAGAATGTCAAAAAGAAAGCAGCCAAACCTCAGTCAATTTGGATTTACAAAACAAACGAAGAGGAGTGATGACAGCACACCAGCTACAACTAGCTTGCCAGTGTTACCGCCGCCGTCGCCGCTAAAAGTTGCTGCTAGTGACAGCACCAGCACCGATGATAGCGAGACTTGGGCGCCAGAAACCACCGCTGCGACTTGTAAGTAAGTAAGTAAAATTTATTTGTATAGCACTTTTCTCAGATGAAGATCACAAAGTGCTTCACAACAAAAGGAAGCATTAGCAGCTCTCATAAATACATTTCAGTCACAGAAAAAATAAAAAATAAAATATAAGTAAAATAAGCAACACTCATACACATACACATTAGACCAGCCTCGACCATCCTCCAGAGTCCAGACTAATCAAAAGCCTCTTTAAAAAGCAAAGTTTTCAGCTGACTTTTAAATTTTTCCACACAATCCAAGTAGCGTATGGAAGGAGGCAAAGCGTTCCACAACCTGGGTGCAACAACTTGGAATGAACGGTCCCCCCTAGTTTTAAAATGTGCAAAGGGGGCAACTAATAGTCTCTGACCTGTTGATCTCAGACTACGTGAGGATGTACGCAGCTGTATCAGGTCAGAGATATATGAGGGTGCCTGTCCTTGTAGGGCTCTAAAAGTTAGGACCAAAATTTTGAAGTGCATTCTGAATAGCACTGGTAACCAATGGAGTGAAGCTAAAACTGGAGTAATATGTGCCCTTTTACTCGTGTGGGTTAAAAGCCTAGCAGCAGAATTTTGGACAGTCTGAAGACGACCAAGATCCTTCTTATTAAGGCAAATAAAAAGACTATTACAATAGTCCAAGCGAGACGAGATAAAAGCATGAATGATCATCTCTAGCTCGGCTTTTGACACCAAGGCTCTTATCTTAGAAATGTTCCTTAACTGAAAGAAACAGTTTTTAATAAGATGTTTCGAATGTTTCTCCAGAGACATGGCCGCATCAAAAACAACTCCCAGACTCCTGAGACTGGGCTGGACAGACGAACCTAAGTCACAAATGTGTTTCTTTATCTGAGGGATGCTCTGCTCAGGGGCAATGATTAAAGTTTCAGTCTTAGCTGAATTCAACATTAAAAAGTTGTCATTTAGCCACTGCTTAATCCTACTCAGACAGTTCATTAAAGATGACAATTTAAATAACTCAGTGGGCTTAAAGGAGCAATATAACTGAATATCATCTGCATACAGGTGATAAGAGACATCTCGAAACTGGCTTATAATCTGTCCTAAAGGAAGCATATACAGAAGGAAAAGAATCGGTCCCAGGACAGAACCCTGCGGAACACCACTCAATAAACCTGCAGTATCTGACATGTTCTGATTTATATAAACACTAAAACTTCTACCAGTAAGGTAAGATGAAAACCATTTCAGAGCTGATCCAGATATTCCTAATAGAGCCTGTAGTCTATTAAGCATAATATTGTGGTCAATAGTGTCAAAGGCAGATGTAAGATCCAGCAAAACTAACACTGTATGCTTCCCAGAGTCAGCAGACATCAAGATATCGCTTGAAACTTTCACCAGTGCAGTTTCCGTAGAATGTTTTTTACGAAAACCTGACTGATATTTATCAAAAATATCATTATTCTCTAAGAAGGTAGTAAGCTGCTCTGCTACCACTTTCTCTAAAATCTTAGCCATAAAAGGGAGTTTAGATATCGGCCTGTAATTCGAGGGTTGCAATGGATCCAAACTGGGCTTTTTAAGAACTGGTTCAACAATCGCATGTTTAAAAAAGTCAGGAACCACCCCAGTGAAAAGTGAAGTATTAATCATTTCTACAACGCAGGGGCCAATACTGTCAAAAACCTGCTTAAACAGCATAGTTGGAAGAACATCACTCTGGCCATAAGATGGTTTCAGCTTATCTAATAGAGTAGAGACATCGAATAATGACACAAGTTTAAAAGAGAAACACGGATAGTAAAGACCCAAAGTACAGGCCTTGTGTGCAGGCGGGGGTAAAATGGTAGCTCTGATATCCTTAATTTTCTCAACAAAGAAGTTAAGAAATACATTGCTATTTGTCAAAGAGAGCACCGTAGTTGGAGAGATAGATGGAGAAACAATAGAATTAATGGTATCAAATAAAAATGTAGGGTTTTTCTTGTTAGAAGATATTAGCTGAGAGAAGTAGTTGGTTCTAGCATTCTTCAGGTATTCATTTAGAGAAGTGGTTAATTCCCTAAGATAGAGCCTGTAAACTTCAAGTTTAGTTGTTTTCCATAAACGTTCTATTTTCCGACGTTTACTTCTAAGGCTCTGAATAGATGAATTAATCCATGGGCAGGGCTTTTTAACTGACACAATGTTTGATTTCATAGGAGCCACTTCATCTAGAATTTTGGAACATTGGCTGTTAAAAGATTCCACATACACATTTACATCACTACAACATCTTAGCTGGCATGGATCAAACATAGTAGAAAACCTCCCAGCGACATCCTGGTTAAAAACTCTCCTCTGAGCCTTAATTCTCAGAGGCGGGGGTCCCGTGGTAGATTTAAGCTAAAGAAAACACAACTATGGTCACTCACATGGACATCCTCCACACTCACATTTACTATCTCAAGCCCTAATGAGAAAACAAGGTCCAGGGTGTGCCCCTTTAAGTGAGTAGGACCTGAGACATATTGCGTAAAGTTAAAAGAGTCAGTGATAGATAGGAGATCTGAAGCAGCAATACATGACATATCATCAATGTGAAGATTAAAATCTCCAATTATTAAAACTTTCTCCAGCTTAATTATAGAGGTTAACAAATCAGTAAAATCAGTAAGGAAGATACCTGCAGGGCCAGGAGGACGGTAAATTAACACACAGTGAAATATGTTTACAGCACCGACCTTAATCATCTGTGATTCAAACGAGGAAAATGATTCACAGTGGATTCCTCTGCATGGAAGATAGTCTCGATACACAACAGCGAGGCCACCACCTCGGCGACCCGTTCGAGGTGTCCCAATCACTGAGCAACCTGTAGGGCAGAGCTCATTTAAGTGTACGGCCTCCTTATCCTTTTGCCATGTTTCTGTGAGGAACATAAAATCCATCTTTTCCATGAAGATAAGATCGTTGATGACATGCGCCTTGTTTGTGATGGAACGAGCATTTAGCAGCGCTAAACGGAGCGATGATGGCAATCCAGTCTCCTTAGTAGCAGGTTGTAGCGGTCGCAAACACCTAGTACAGTCACGTGATTTCCAGCGGTGTCGTGGGTCCAATCGCTGGTCAGGCAGGTCAGACACAAACTGCAGTTTCCCAACTGCAAGTCCATCTCCGCCCCACGGTGACCAAAGGGGATCACGTCCAGCAGGCAGGACGAGCCGCAGGCTACCCTGCGATTGTGATTGTTATGCGAGTTATTCTGTTTTTATCATGATTTGCATGATGTAGGCCTAAGCGCGGTTGATTCAGAACCGTGGACACAGCTGTTTGCCCTAACACTGACAACACTGACTGACGCTTGCATTTTGAAGTAAACTGTTTACTAAGTAAACAATAGGTTTACTGTTAACCTATTGTTTTAAATGCCCGAACATGCACCAAAAGCGTTAAAGTCAGTCAGGGTCAGGGAGGATCGGAAAATAGGGCTCCCCCGAAAGCCACTTTGTAATTCGAACCCTGCTGTCAAGTAATAGACAACATTAAGTAAAGGGCACCTGTGTGTGGTGTAATAACTTTAAACACTTGTGAGGCATATGCTGTGGCTAATGTGTAGTTCTGTATGGCCACCCTGTATGTTATGAAGCATTTAAAAATGAAACCAAGCATGAAATAATTAATTACACATATAGCAGGTGAATATGTTGTGTAATATAACAATACAATAGTGAAATAAGCCAATACATTTTTTAAATTCAGGTGAAATGCATACAATTTTATTTACTCTTGCTTCTCACAATAACAAAAGTTTATTGTAGGTAATTTCATTTTCTTCATACTAGCTGCCCTGATGCTGACAGCACCAGTCAGTCTGTCTTTGTTTGATACTGGTGAAAAATAAAGTGCAAACTTGATTATGTAGGTCTCAGATTAGTAGGTTAATGTTATCGTTAGTTTAGCTACCATAGTGACATACTGCATTCTTCCAGTTCGGGAATGCTAACATGAGCTATCGATAGCAGATACAAACCTTCATAGTCAAAGATGTATGAGGAGGCGTATAGCTTAAATCCCTTGTCCATTTTGGTGGCAGGAGTTTGAGATGTCAACCTGCATATGCGATGGACATCAGATATGCTCATTTTGGTTAATTCCTGAAGGCATTTAGAGTAAAACAGTGCCATATCCAACGTAGCGCGGTACAGCGGACCTGAACTGGATGTGGTGAAACCTGTTTCGCAGAATGCGGAAGTAAGTTGCGCATAGAGCCTATTTGCCAACCGCATGGAAATAATCTAGAACAGTGCGGTTATTTCCTGGTTAACCTCTAACCCAAGAGTCACATGAACTAAACCAACCACTAAGAAAACACTTTATCATCAATTTCTTTGTTGTAACACCAACTGCCACAAGATGGTGCTTAGAAATAAAAAAAAACAAATGTGTGCCAAGACACTGCTCTTACCCATGCAAGGCTGCATAGATGGGCAGGGAGTTCTTACCCAGAACTGAACCATACCGCAAATCCAAACTATATGCTAACTGTAAATCTAGTTGATAATAGCGGGCCTGGCAGAATTATGATTCCAGACATTTTAAACATGCCTGATCCCCAACTGAATGATATAAATGTAAAATCAAGTATACAATTAACAATATAAGCTAATTTGTATGTCTTTGTTGTAGTTTTTATTTTATTTTTTTGTGTTTTATTTTAGGTTAAATCAAAAGACTCACAAGAGACACAAAATGGGTTTTGCGTTAACAAACCATTTATTTGGTGTACTTTCAATTCTTAATATTCCATTATCAAAAAAATATTCATTAGATGCAACAATATGAGATGTTTATTCCTCTCAAACTTTGGCTGGTAGGATCTCCTCACTGTGATTCAGTATCCCTGGGAAGTAACAGATAAGATATATTAGTACACAAGACACTCAGACTTGTTATCAGGTTTAATTTTACTAACAAGAACCACACACCATATAAATATGTTTATAGGCTGTACTGTGATGAGTGCTTTTTAAAAGCTTACAAAGCTTTTCACAGTCACCCACTTCAACAGTCTAGCAGGAAAAATACTGTAGTTTACAATGAAGTTGTGATAGACTTATAGTTCCTATTTTGATTCCATAATGTTTGCAGTTGTTTTTAATTAGTAGTAAATTAGTTGTTTACTATGTAGCACGACTATTTTTATTTTATTTTTTTATTTTATTTATTTTTTTATTTATTTACCAGGACAATGCATATTAACAACAGTACACCTGTAACATGCCAGAGTTAGCCAAGGCTAATTTTCATCTGTAGTCCTGTTTGCCAGTTGTACAAAGGCACCCTACACTGTAAAAAAAAAAAAAATTCACAGAAATATACTGTATTATTTTACAGATATTTTCTGGTTTTTAACATTACGTGTAAATGTCATTAAAATACAGAAAAAAACTTTTATTAAAAACATTAACCATAAAATAAAAGTAATGATCTGTAAATTCATATAAAGAGAAATTATAGAAATAGTGTTTTTACAGGATAAATCTTTTTTTAAGTGTCTTGAATGTTAAATTACATTAAATTATATGTAAAAAGACAAAAAAAATCACATATTTAAAATTAAGACAACTATGTTTTTTTTTACTGTGAAACCTTAAATTTAAGGTAAATACATGTAAAAAAAACAATCGTAAAAAAACAGTAAAAAGTCTGGCAGCAAAGTTGCCAAACACTTACCGTTAAATTACAGTAAAAAAACTTAAATTGTTCTACGGAATAATTCTGTTTTTTTTTAAATACAGATATTTACTGTAAACATGTTCTGTATTTTTACAGTTCCACTGCTGTAGATTGAAAAGAAAATCTCATTAAAAAATGTCTATAGAACGTTAAACAAATGAATAAATCTGCTTATAAACTGGAAATTATTGCAGAAATACCTTAAAATTATACAATTAAATGTAAATGTAAAAGTATTCTGTTTTTACACAGTATTCTTTTGGTAAATTCACAAAATTCAAGAACTCTCCGTCAAAGTACAGATTTTTAGATGTAAAACACACACAAAAATCACAACATTACTTAAAATACCGTATTCTAAAAGCTTTAGGCTTTTATTTTATGGGATTATCAAATCTATTAATATTAAATTCCTGTTAAATTTTGTTTTTGAACTTTAGAAAAAATAAGATCACATTATAATAGCTTGCAAAGCCATTTTTTTTATAGTCATTACTTTATATAAACAATATTTGACAGTTATTTCAAGCATTTATCCAATATATCTACGTACTTTTCCCATTAATGTATGGGGTTTACTTTGAATAAACATACTTTTATAGTAATTACAAGCAATTATCCAATATATTTACGTACTTTCCCCATTAATGTATAGGTTTACTTTGAATAAACTTACTTTTATAGTAATTAAACGCAACTATCCAATATATCTACATACTTTTAATTAAAGGAGTTCACTTTATATAAACATTGTTTTATAGTAAATTAAAGCAACTATCCACTATATCTACATTACTTTACCATTAATGTATATGGTTAGGGTTAGGTTAGCCCCTCAGACCTATCAAATACAGGGTAAATGTAAAACTTCCAAGTCCCCTGCCACTAATGCAGATATTTTTTTTCTTATATTAAGAAATATTATTTTTCAGAAGCAAAGATAAACTTTGCTGGCCCCATCAGCTTAAGATTCAACAAGTGCAGATATACAAGCGTTATAGATAAAAAATATATATAAAATAAAAATATAAAAACAGCTATGTAGGCTACCTTTCATGCAGATATATGCTGTAAATAAAAATTGAACATGATAATTAACTGTGTGTTATACTACAGAAACATCTAAAAACATTGCCTTGAAAGATGGATGAATACAGCAGGAGGTATTGTTGCACAGTGTAACTAAAGTTATTGTACAGGAAATAATTGCACAGCTTAAGTTTAATATAAAATTCTTAAATCAAAAATAGTCAGTGATTGTTTATGCATCATATATCCAGTGTTTATATACTGTCAGGTACCACTGACTCAGTGTTTACAATTCTGAAGTGTTCTGTAACAATTTCATAAGCGGCAGAGAAAAAATTGAGTGGCAACATTTTCAGACCCCACCCCGTGGACTGTGTCAGCTGCTGCTGTCTGGCAAGTCCCTCAAGTCTTGGATCATCATGCTTTGGGACAGTTTTTCCGCAAGACAACAAGAATGCTGGACACTAACCTCAATGTGTGAAAGACTATTTATTCTGGGGCTCAACAGTTCAACCAAGGCTCTTGTAGGCTAGCATAAACTTGAGCTTTGGTAAACTGGGGGTGAAGGAATTGAAGACATTAAAATGGTTGCAACAGTACACAACGTGTAAACAAACATCCTATTTTTCTAGTCTCTGTGCTTTAGATATCAAGAAAGTGCATGCAGATTCAAATAATGTTGTACAATCATGAATCATACAGCACAGCAGAGGCAATCTCGAACAATGATATTGTTTGACTTTGGGAGGGGGATACGTCATAACGTCAAGACTATGATTTTTTGACAGTTATTTGACAGTTTTGACATAACAGTTCTTCAATGTATATGTTAAAATACAATTATTATCATTATTAACAATAATAGTTTCACCCTCAAGAGCAGTGCAGCAGAAACCTTTTGCCTTATGTGATTTTGTGTGAATTTACAATTTTGTCCGCTTGCCTAACAGTTTACATTGCATTAGTATACATATGCATACACTGCCATGTCATTTGACCAATTAATTAACCCTCTACTGCACAGTGTTGCCATATGGCAACATACCCTTTTTTGGACATTTCTTGAAATTTGAAAATAAACATAAGCTAATATTAATCTTAAATTCATGGTAGAACCTGGTGGTACCCAATGATATACTTTGATGACATCACATGACACTACACACACCCTTAAACTGTCATTTTTTTCACACACTTTTGATGACTCCAGTTGCTGAAGAAGTGCTCATGAATATGTGTATATTTTCCTCAATTTTTCATATTTCTTCAGAATTTAAAAAATATGTCAAGCATCTGGGGTAAGTTCTAATCTTTTTTCAATCATTGTCACATTGTTTTGATACTACTATTACCTTTTTATTCAATAAAAAAGGTATGTTGCCATATGGCAACATTGTGCAGTAATGGAACAATATTTTGCCCATGCTAATGCAGAGTAGCTTTGTATGGATGCACTGAAATAGTTGGATGGTTGTATTCTACTCATAAATTTATATATATTTGTATATATTTATAAAGTAAAGTAAAAGTAAAGAATAAAAGTAAAATATGTATACGCAAATTTTGTTTAGAAAATGCACAGTGCACAGTGTTGAGATGATGTTGGGAAAGGTGTAAAGTAGATCAAGTAGATTTGAAGTTTTTGTCATTCCAAAATCTGTATGGTGAACAAAAAATAACCACATACACAAGTCGCTGTGCAGTCCCCATGCACATGTGCACACACACACACACACACACACACACACACACACACACACACACACACACACACACACACACACACACACACACACACACACGCACATACACGCACATACACGCGCACGCACACAAACATGCACACACAAAGGCACAAAAACAGTTCTTATGAGTTTATGCCAGATGTTTTGTAAATGTTGTTGAAATAATGAACGAAAATTAGTTTCATATTTTGTACACAAAGCTCTTGAAAACATTTTAAATAGTAAAAACAATTTAATTTCTATAAGACATGTCTGTAATCATATATGAATTTCATGTCATTTTGGGGAGAAAACTGTTCCATTGTCGCACAATGTTGCCATATGGCAACGCACCCAAAAGTACCCCCCCCCCCCCCAAAAAAAAAAAAAAAGAAAGAAATGTTCATTTGAGTCTATTTTATATATAAAAAAAACACTCAAACATTTTTTTCCATGATTGCATAATAATGCGTGCAGTAGAGGGTTAAATAATAATACAGACTGCAAATAAAACTTAATACACAGCTAACTCGCGCAAACTATTGCTACTGTTATTGGTTGTTTCGCCGTTTTACTTTGAGCATGATTTGTTAATCTGTCTTCCAAACTGTCCAATGACAATGTGCGGCTCTGCGCGCCTATTTTAAATTTGAAAATACGTCCGTTACTCTCGGTCGGTGAGCAGAGCAGCTCCTGCTTGCTTTGCGTTGATTACTCGGTCAGACCTGGATTATTTTATATCGGCCTGTTGAATGCGTAAATTTTATTTGATATGTCAATGAAGAACAACAGCTGGAATATGAACAGAGGAAGTACGTGGTCTGTTGGCGATATCAGGTAAGAAAACATTTTTCAGTCCTTAACAGGCTAACGTTTAGGGACACAGGTAATTTGTTAACTGTCATAGGCTTACTGCAACCTCATAAGATTTAAGTTATCTCTGTGTATTTTTGTACTGCTTCACTATTAATGTAGCGATATTAGCACGTATTTCAATGTGTAAGTATAGCTACCATCTGACATTGCTGTGTTTTGTAGTTGGTAACGTTAAGTTAACGTGAGAGGTAAATAAGTGTGGGAATGATAAACCCGTCATTTATTCGTTAGAAGTATGTTTACATAACCTCTTCAAACACTGATAATGATATTGAAAAGATATTTTACTTTTAGTAAGATAGTTTACTTGTTTTTTTTTTAGTTTTTTTTTTTTTAGATCAAGCATTGGAATAAGTTCGGGGGAGAACACCCAACAGAAAGACCCATTCACCAACTAACGTTACAGTAAGTCAATTTTACCCACGTAGTGCTACTGTTCGAAAACCTAACGTTACACTGGGATAGTATTAAGTGTGATTTTCATACTGTTACTGATAGAAAGTCTGAGTAACTTTCTGTCCTTTTGTCTTTCTTCTGCTGAAGTGGCGCACTGAAAGAGGAGATTCGTGTCACCCTCATCAGTCCTTTCTTTAATCACTGGAAACCATTAAAGGATAATTACGGTATTTAACACATTGAGTCTATTTTCTAGTGTGTTTTGGATGAACTAGAGTGGTGGACTTAGAAATTTTGACAATGGGTCCTGTCTCGACATTTTGACTATTTTAGGTTTGCCTCGGAGCGCTTCAGAGTGGTTGTCTACAGGCATACTGAAAGATGTCCTTAAAACAACCCTTAACATTAGTTATCAAAACTGTGACACTCACCGAGTGATTAGTGGTGTTCGTTGATGATTAAAACAAATATATCGGCACAATGTATGCTTTCAATCTGTGTTATTTACTATAGTGGAACTATATTTTCAGATTCCTCACAACCGCGTATAAACTTCCGCTGGATATTTGAGTCTGAAGCGTTAGCACACTCCCGACCACTTGATGGCGACAACCACTTTGCCGCAGTTGCTCTGCTCACGCTAGCCTTCAGAGAGACGGAGAACCGAGCGAAAAGACTACAACCAAATGTAAACAGACCCCTTTCGGTATCCGCTAGCGCAGTAATATCAACGAGCAATGAGTCCTCCAACAGACATCACTGGAATTTTAAAAAAATGGCAAATAAAACACGACAGAAACTGTATTTCGCTACACTACTTGTTTTGGATCATCAACCAACACCACTAACCACTCGGTGAGTGTCACAGTTTTGATAACTAATGTTAAGGGTTGTTTTAAGGACATGTTTGAGTATGCCTGTAGACAACCACTCTGAAGCGCTCCGAGGCAAGCCTAAAATAGTCAAAAACTCGAGACAGGACCCATTGTCAAAATTTCTAAGTCCACCACTCTAGTTCATCCAAAACAAACTAGAAAATAGACTCAAAGTGCTAAATACCGGAATTATCCTTTAAGGGAAAGACCCTCAGATGCAGGTACAATTATTTGATGGGGTTAGGGTTATTTGATTTTGGTGTACCAGTGTGTGTGTGTGTGTGTGTGTGTGTGTGTGTGTGTGTGTGTGTGTGTGTGTGTGTGTGTGTGTGTGTGTGTGTGTGTGTGTGTGTGTGTGTGTGTGGTGTGTGTGTGTGTGTGTGTGTGTGTGTGTGTGTGTGTGTGTGTGTGTGTGTGTGTGTGTGTGTGTGTGTGTGTGTGTGTGTGTGCTTCCCTTTCTATGATACACATATCTGACGGGATTGCTATGCTTTGTGTGTGCATTTTTAATCATGTAATAACTTACAGTCTCAAAGATGACATTACTCAGTTCGTGTTGTGTGAATTTTATAATGGCAAACGTTTTTACAATTTAAATCAATTTTATATAACGTTACATAATATATATTTATATTTCCTCACAATATGTCGTTTGTTCACTTTCTTCACCTGTGTTCAGTTAATTATCTCGTTTGGTTCAGTTCATTTAAACCCTGTGTTTTCCCTCAGTGTTGGTTGGTCGTCGTCCTCGTATGGTTGTGTATTCTGAAGTCCAGGGGCTCGTTCTTCGTACGTCGCTAACTCAGTTAGCTGGATTTGATTGTTGGCGATTTGGCATGATCTTGGATCGTTTGGTTCTTCGAAGCTCATCCTAGACTTGCTGTCATAGCAACAGGTGCGCTAGCTTGAACCTGCTCGCGAGCAGGCTTATTTCATGTAAACAGGATTAGATCGCGGCTTTATAAGCAGAGCTGATACGGGAAGTCTTTTGACGCAGCGCGATAGTGTACTTTTTGAGATATATTTTTTTTCTCATGACTCGTGAGTATGTCGTTACATCATTAATTTGTTGGAAACGCACAAATGTTCGACTCGTCGGAGTCGGGCTTTAATAACAGCACAAATAAACAGCATATAGAGATTCCTTGCGAGTGGCTCTTTCCTTTACATTGGAGATGCGGAGAACTTGGTGAAGTAATGTCTGTCGTGCCATTCGCAAAGTTTACCTGCCTCTTAAGCAGGTTTTAGGGCATTTCTAAGCCACTTTAGACCCAATTGGTTGTATAGCAGTTTTTTTTCAACGCAGGTAGGCCTAACGTTACATTATAATTTTTAATGTCGATCATGTAATCGTTAGCATGATGATTATGACTTTCAGTACAATATAGGCCTATTCCTCAGGCTTCCCTAATGTGATTGGTGCCATAGACTGCACATGTGTTCCCATCAAGGCCACAATGAAGGGGGTTTTGTGAACTGAAAGGGGGATCACAATGTAAATGTGCTGCCAAGTTACTATTACGATTCTTAATATTCCAGATTAGTAGCCTAATATTACATCAAATTGTAAAAAAAAGGCAGTTGACAGACTAAAATCTCTTAGATGGTGTGTGACTGTTCCATATCACAAATGTGGAAGCACAGCGATTCAAATTTATGCACATATTTGAACGTGGTAAGGAAAATATTAATATCAAGCTCACTGTATTACTGTACATACACTCCAGTTACAATGCAGCTCTAGGACAAGGCACACAATGCAATGAACTTTGGCCAACTAAAGGGGAGATTTCAGTGTCTGAAAAGCCTGAGGGTTGCACCTGACAGGACCTGTGACATTGCATGTGTCATATTACACAACCACCATCAGAAAAAATATAAAACATTACATTAAATGTTTAATAAAAGACGAGACAAATTTGCTTAGTTCTTTGAGTTTTATTTCAATTGTTCTTTGTAAAGAAAAGCCAGTGATCAAGTCATATTTTGCCTGCAATAAGAGATACTATGCAAGGTCAGCAATAGTTCTCTGTGTGAAATAATATATTAGCACTTACTCTGAAGTTCATTTGAAGCAACTATATCTCTAGTGCCAGTCTTTTTCTTTAAGTTGTCAAGTCCCCCCCCCCCCCCCCCCCCCCCCAAGAAAAAAATACTCTATATTGTATATATACTCTATATTGGGGGGCTTGGGTTAAACCTGTCAACACAAGCCTTATGCAACAAAAATGACAAGGAAAAGTACAACACTGCCCACTTCTGCATCACTGCTTTGTGCAGACTCTTCTGTAGATGTGGACTCCTGCAACTCATATTGCATTCAGAAATAATAGGTAACTCAAGTGTAAATTAAGTAAAGTTATTTATGCACTTAAAGATACCTGAGAGGGTTTCTTCACTGTCCTGTGCATTGGGGGAAAATGGGCATTATAAAGTGTTGTACTTTCTTCCCTTTTGAAGTAAAGTTATGAAAAGTCTTACTGCACATGCTTCAGCCACTTGCTTGGGAACACATAAAAGTGTTGGTGTATTGTTTAAAACTTCACAAAAGAGGAAAACACAATTACATTACAATGAAGTACACTGGGGGGAAATGTGATCAATAACTCATTTCTACATTTTTTTTACATTAACTATGTTTCACAGTCACACATGTAGACTTTCACAAGTCAAAGCAATTCATTACAAGGTTTAACAGCTGATATGACTGGACAGCCATTGGGCTTACTTAATTTAAAGCAGCAACAAATTATTTTACAGTGTGCTAGGATCATTTAAAGTTCATTTACCAGCAGTGAAGGTGTTGCTGCTCCTGGCTGTGGGTCTGAGGAAGAGCTGAACCCAGGGATGCCCTCCACAAGGTTCACATTTAACCCAAGGGCCAGCTCTTCTGCCTGGGTATAATGTGGGGGTGCAAGACCACCACCTGTTTGTTTTTCTTTTCTTTTTATTTCTCAGCCTTTTCATGGTTGCTTTTATAAACAGGCAAACATTTATTAACAGTGCCTTTTTAAAAGAGATTAGTATAAGTACAAATTACTATTATGTAGAATAATAGTACTTCACTTTTACTTGTTCCTATGTTCTAGCAGTGGGTGGTGACTCTGACATTACAATGAACAAAGTTATTAATTATTTAGAAATTATTCAAATATAAAAAATATACTGTAATAAGTGATAAAAACATCTAATACAAACTTAATTTGTCTGCTACGTTTTGCCAGCCCTCTCTCCTGGCTTTTGCACACGTTAAGGTGTTCCCTGGCGTTTTAATTAAGTTTTCAAATTCAGCATATACTTCAAGCAATAACTCTTGCTCTTCTGTGGAGAAAAAAACTGAGCGCGCTCTTTGGGCTCGGTGAGCAGCCAATAGCAGCGTAGCTGATCAATGTTTCTACTATCGATACATATCCCCTTTTAACCCAGCGCATGAACGCGCAGTTATCTCAGATAATTCAATCCAGCGATACTAATCATAAACAACAGGTGTGTTCGAAGAACCCAATTAGCCGGATCATGATTAGCCCGATGATATTATCTTGGATGTCTCATTTGATCTCGGATGTTTTAAGCAACGTACGAAGAACGAGCCCCTGGAGTTTTGTTCTTTTGTTTCTGTTTGTTTTTGGAAGTTTAAGTTTGTAAAATAAATATCAACTATACTGATATTCCTGTGTCCTCGTCTTCGGCATCCTGCACACACCCTGACAGAACGACCAACCCTAAAAATCTAAAAATGGGCCGAAGGAGGAAACACAAGGAGGTGAGCCCCTTTGAAAACCCAATCCTCTTCCAAGAGGAGCTTTCTCTTGAGGAGTATGCGGGACGATATCTCGAGCTCTACGATGATGCGACATTGGAGGAAGAGGAACTGACAAAGAGTTTCTGGGGTGGATTAAAAGACCCTCTCGCCCAGATAATTCTTGTCAAGGACCTAAATCTGTCATTCTTGGAGTTTGTGGATCACACGCTGTGGGCATGTGGATCCAACTACCTGGTAGAGGATCTCCCACTCCATTCAGTTCCAAATCCGGTATGCCCAGAGCCCATCGCCTGCCCGCCAGAGCCTGAGCCCATCGCCTGCCCGCCAGAGCCTGAGCCCATCGCCTGCCCGCCAGAGCCTGAGCCCATCGCCTGCCCGCCAGAGCCTGAGCCCATCGCATGCCCGCCAGAGCCTGAGCCCATCGCCTGCCCGCCAGAGCCTGCACTCCGCATCAGCCCTGCCACCAGATCGGTCCCTAGACGTCCCCGGATGATATCTAGTATGACTGATCCCCCGCTGATGTCAGTGCGATCAGCCAGGAAGAGGGCTGCCGAGGCTGGGGTTCACGTCACACCCGCTGGGCCTGAGCCTTCACTGCTGGCCCCGTCCAGTTCCGAGTCCCATGATGTGCTGGCCTCGTCCAGTTCCGAGTCCCATGATGTGCTGGGCCCCGTCCAGTTCCGAGTGTCCTGATGTGCTGGCTCCGTCCAGTTCCGAGTCCCCTGATGTGCTGGCCCCGTCCAGTTCCGAGTCCCATGATGTGCTGGCCCCGTCCAGTTCCGAGTCCCATGATGTGCTGGCCCCGTCCAGTTCCGAGTCCCATGATGAGCCAGAGCCCGTTGACCCAGCGCCAGAGCCAGAGCCCGTTGACCCAGCGCCAGAGCCAGAGCCCGTTGACCCAGCGCCAGAGCCCGTTGACCCAGCGCCAGCGCCAGAGCCCGTTGACCCAGCGCCAGCGCCAGAGCCCGTTGACCCAGCGCCAGAGCCCGTTGACCCAGCGCCAGAGCCCGTTGACCCAGCGCCAGAGCCCGTTGACATCAAGTCTGTTCCCGTTCCTGAGCCTGTTTTTGGGGGGGGGGGGGCTATACGCCTTCGCCGTGGCCGGCCAAGGACCCATGGAGGCCTGAAAGAATAACACCACCATGGCCGCCCGAAGGGTCCTCACCGCCGTGGCCACCTGAAGGGTCCTCACCAGCACGTCCACCTGAAGGGTCTTCACCGCCGTGGCCACCTGAAGGGTCTTCACCGCCGTGGCCACCTGAAGGGTCTTCACCGCCGTGGCCACCTGAAGGGTCTTCACCGCCCTGGCCACCTGAAGGGTCTTCACCGCCGTGGCCACCTGAAGAGCCTGCACCGCCATGGCCACCCGAAGGGTCCTCACCGCCATGGCCACCCAAAGGGTCCGACAGCTCCGCCCTGGACGCCCGAGGGTCCCACAGCTCCGCCCTGGACGCCCGAGGGTCCCACAGCTCCGCCCTGGACGCCCGAGGGTCCCACAGCTCCGCCGTGGCCGGGTCCCACTGTGTGGCCACGCCCACAGCCTGCTCCGCCCTGGCCACGCCCACACCCTGCTCCGCCCTGGCCACGCCCACAGCCTGCTCCGCCGTGGCCACGGCCACAGCCTGCACCGTCGTGGCCACGCCCACAGCCTGCACCGTCGTGGCCACGCCCACAGCCTGCACC
Organism: Chrosomus eos; assembly: GCA_036326025.1. Lineage (NCBI taxonomy): Eukaryota > Metazoa > Chordata > Actinopteri > Cypriniformes > Leuciscidae > Chrosomus > Chrosomus eos. The sequence continues at coordinate 40,482,094 of CM070832.1, forward strand.
GTCGTGGCCACGCCCACAGCCTGTACCGTCGTGGCCACGCCCACGGCCTGCACCGCCGTGGCCACGGCCACAGCCGGCTTCCTGGACCTGCACCATGCCCTCGTCAGCCTCCAGGGCGCCCACCCTCCCACCCCTTTGGATGTTATACGGCGCGAGGACGCGCCTTCGGGGAGGGGGGAGGTACTGTCACGATTCTATGTGTTTAGTTATGTTTTGAGATCGTTTTCCCCTGTCTTTGTGATTTTTGGTTTAGTCCTGTTAGTTTTTCCCGCTCCTCGTTTGTTCAGATTCTCTGCACCTGTTTTCAGTTAATTATCTCGTTTGGTTCAGTTCATTTAAGCCCTGTGTTTTCCCTCAGTGTTGGTTGGTCGTCGTCCTCGTATGGTTGTGTATTCTGAAGTCCTGGAGTTTTATTCTTTTGTTTCTGTTTGTTTTTGGAAGTTTAAGTTTGTAAAATAAATATCAACTATACTGATATTCCTGTGTCCTCGTCTTCGGCATCCTGCACACACCCTGACAGTTAGGTGCGGCAGCTTCTATACGTTTTACAATTTTAATATGCAAGTTAACATTAACATTGTCAAATCAGCAGGGCTAACGTTAAAACTCGCCGTTTGTAACGTTACGTTATGTATTAAAGGATTAGTTCACTTTTAAAAAAACTTTTGCTGATAATTTACTCACCCCCATGTCATCCAAGATGTCCATGTCTTTCCTTCTTCAGTCGAAAAGAAATTAAGGTTTATGATGAAAACATTCCAGGATTTTTCTCCATGTAATGTAATACACTGGTAGCCAAAGGGTTCAAAGTCCAAATGACAGTTTCAGTGCAGCTTCAAATGACTTTAAACGACACCAGACGATGCATAACCGTACGTTCACACCACCGCCAGCGAGAGCGGCAAAATTCGCTCTCGCCGCCCTGCCAGCGACGCCGTGGAAAGATTCGTGGACGCTCTGATGCTCTGACGTAGATCGAACGCGTGGTCTTTTTTACAACTGTATTTAAAGGAGCCACAAAGCAAACAAGCATGTCGATTGTTATTTTTGCAGAAAAATGATCGATAGAAAGAACTTAACAATTATAGTGACATGTTTGCTAATGAAATAAACAAATTAAAAGCCATTTGTGTGGTGTGGCTTTTGTGTTCATGGTTAAGTGCTATTATAATTTGCATTCCTGCTGAAAAGAACTGTTCTAGCGTGAAAATCTTACCTATAAATAGTGTTGCGCGCCTTATCAAATTCAAATGATCAACCTCCTCTATTTTGCTTGGGAACGAATGTGGTCGGAACCAAAGTTTACAGCACTGCGTTCTCTGCACTCCTCTCAAACGGAGCACTTCTATATTCCGATTGGTTGCCGCCGAACAGCGTCATTGCTTATTACCATAAAGTTGACCTGACTTCAACTCTCCTCGCCGCTCTCACCGTCCAAGACGCGCCGCTCTTGCCGGAGCTCACCGCCGGCTCTCATTGAAAATGAATGACTTCCGGCCACTTGCCGGCGGTGGTGTGAACGCACAGTAAGGGTCTTATCTTGCGTAACGATCGTCATTTCTAAAATAAATAAATAAAAAAGTAAGTTTATGCCTTGCTCTGTTCCGTGATGCGTGGTCGTGACTCTGTCCTGTTCGAACTCGTTCATCAAAATGAACGAGTCTTTTTTCGAGTCATTTCGTTCATTCTGTTTGTTGAATGAACGAAACGACTCGAAAAAAGATTAGTTCATTTTGATGAACGATGCATCGTCTGGTGCCGTTTAAAGTCATTTGAAGCTGCACTGAAACTGTCATTTGGACTTTGAACCCTTTGGCTACCAGTGTATTACATTATAGGAGAAAAATCCTAGATTTATAATTTCTTAATTTATTTTCGACTTAAGAAAGAAAGACATGGACATCTTGGATGACATGGGGGTGAGTAAATTATCAGCAAAAGTTTTTTTAAAGGTGAACTAATCCTTTAACCTTATAAAAGTCTGTCTAGCTTTAGCAAATGTAACATTATGCCGGTCCTAAAGTTAAAACGTTGTTAACGTTAGCCCTGAATGTGAAACCTGCATCAGCCATCATAACGTTACATCTTACAAGTTACTTTACTGTTGCCTCTTGCGGACAGTTATTATATAACCGTGAGACCGACGGTTATAGTTGAACACCGTCATTAGAACTCTATAACTGTTCTAGCTCTATAATTAAAAAAAAAATTAAATATTTTTTACAAACATTTTTTATCATAGAGAATGTTTAAATACTTTTATCAGCTTACGAGGGAAACTGAGGCGGAGTTAGTGGTGCTTCTGCTCCTGCTGGAGATGATTCGGGAGAGGTCTGTGCCCCTTTACGATCAGAGCGCGCACTGACACGGTGTAAAGCCTTGTTTATACTCCACGCGTCCGTGTCTTTTACTGTCTATGGTCCGCGCGCAAAAATGACCCGTTGGGTGCGCAAGACCCCATTTCGCTTGGCTGTGTGCATCGGTTTTTTTTGTTACAGTGCAAGCGGCACCGCACCGAGGATGAACAACTTCAAGCCGAATCTGCCCGAGCGTGTACGTCTCCGCACCGGCATCCAGTTTGTCTAAATTGCAGTTCATTGCAAAGTTTTTTGTTAAGGTTTTGTTTACTGCGCAATGACAGTGCTTTGTTTGAAATAAATCACACACAGTAAACAAATCCTTAACAAAGACAAAAAACTGCAATGAACATGCTTTGTTTTAAATAAATTACACAAAGTTGTTGTTTTTTTGTTAAGGATTTGTTTACTGTGTGTGATTCATTTAATGGAAAGCACATTCACTTCTAGACGTCTTGCTGTTAATTTTAAATAAACGTAGAGCAAGTAGCTAATCAGTGTCTGCTCGTTTATTCAAACTAAGTTGTCCTATATAACAGACGAACGTCGCAACGCATACAGTTAAATTTTCATTCAAGCTCCAAACTGCAATGATTGTTAATGGGCAACCTAATGGCTCTGCTCTGGCGATTTTTACAAGGATGATACATCTATTTTTCAGGACAAGGCGAGAGCCACTACAGAGGATCATAGCCATCGTTGGAATTTTGAAAGGACGTGGGTGAATATCAATCTGCCAAATTAACTTTTTTAGCATGCATATTCACATCTGTATATTATAGTACTGATTATATATGAACTTGTTTGTTTGTTTGTTTGTTACTGGAAAGAACTTAGCTTCTATTGTTTTTGACTGAAGGACTTCACCGTGTTTTAAGCCTATGTGCATTTTAGCCTATGTGCATTTTAAAGTAAACCCCTTGCCGTAATGGAAAAAGTATGTACATATATTGAACGGTTTGTACAAGCTTGTAATTGCTATCAAATATTGTTTACATAAAATAAACATGTGTATTTTTACATATATTGGAGAATTGCTTGTAATTACTGTCTATTAATGTTTATATAAAGTGAACCCATACATTGAGTAAATATCATGTTGATATATTGGAAAGTTGATTTTAATTAGTAAAGCAATGTTTATATAAAGTAGACCTCATACATTGATGGTTAAAGTATATAGATTTATTGGATAGTTGCCTTTAATCAATATAATATATTGTTTATATAAAGATGCCTTACACATTAATGGTTAAAGCATGTAAAGTTATTGGAGATGTGTTTGTAATTACTGTCAAGTATTGGTCATATAAGGCAAACCCCCATATATGAATGGTAAACGTATGTAGATATATTGGGAAGTTGCTTATAATTACCATAATAAAAATGTTTTTATAAGGTAAAGCCCCATACATTAAAGGTACAAATATGTAGAAATATTGGAGAGTTTCCTGTAATTATTGTCAAATAATGTTTATATAAAGTAAACTCCTTTATTTAAATGGTAAAAATATGTAGAAATATTGGAGAGTTTCTTGTTATTACTGTCAAATAATGTTTATATAAAGTAAACATGCATACATTAATGGTAAAAGCTTGTACATTTATTGGAGATGTGTCTGTAATTACTGTCAAATAATGTTTTTATAAAGCAATAACTGTTAAAAATGTTTCTGAAACTTAATATCACAAGATCTTGTTTTTTTTGTACAGGATAAAACCAATATTTAACAGGAATTTACTGTAAATAGATTGAATAATGACATAAAATAAAAGTTTAAATCGCTCAATATACTGGTATTGGGCTTTAAATTAGGGTATCTGAAGGTAATTATAAAGCATTTTCTGTGTTTTACATAGAAAAGTCTTTACTTTGACAAGGAGTTCTTGTAGATAGATTGGATTATCTTAAAAATATACCAAATAATACTGAATTAAAACAGAAGTCTTTGTTTTAATGATGTAATTTTAAGGTATTTCTGCAATATTTGTAAGTTTTTATACAGATTTATACATTCGTTTAACATTCAACAGACATTTTTTTATAAGATTTTTTTTCTTTCTACAGCAGTTTGACTGTAAAAATACAGAAAATGTTTACTGTAAATATCCGTTTTCAAAAAACAAACATTTTCTGTAAAATAATTTAGGTTTTTTTACTGTAATTTGAGGGTAAGTGGTTGGCAAACTTTGCTGCCAGACTTTTTACCATTATTTTACGATTTTTTTTTTTACAGTGGTACACATTTAAAAGTTGCATGTAAATACAGCTGTGTTTGTCTGCTGCAGCATAGCTGCAATAGATGAGAATTATTAGAATGTAAAATCTCACAAAAAATTTGTTTTGAAAAACAACATATTTATACGCACAGGCAGTAGCAGCAAATAGCATGCACGGTCAGTGCAACAGGTTAAAACATTTGGTAGATGCATATAAAGATGGCAAGTTTTAACATCATTAGCAAGGTCCTACAAAAATACAAACGGGCAACATAAAACGTCAGTGTTGACAAGTCTGATTACTAATAAGCCAACGTTTCAGATGTGATCGAAAAAGGCTATATGCGTTGATGTCTCTGATTGATGACGGGATGGTGTTCCACTGCAGAGAACAATTGTACAAGTATTGTATTTGTACAATACAATACAATTGTATTTCAACAATACAAGACTAAAAATATTTTTTTAGATAAAATTTAACATGTTATTGTAGTAGACTGTCCTAGTTTTAGACCAGTAAGGTAAAAGGCAGTTTACAATTTAACATATTCTGGTCGCATTATATTTTCTTTCCATTCCATTCTTATTTCACCTAAATTTAAAAAATCTTAAATAAAAAACGATTGGTTGTTGGGATAAAACGTCTCGGTTACGTATGTAACCCTAGTTCCCTGAATAGGAAACGAGACGCTGCGTCCATCCATGTGAAGTCAGAGCACACATTCAGGCGAAAGCACCTGTGCCCCTGGGCCCGTATGCCTAAAGAATTTTTGTGCAAAAAGTGGCTCCTAGTGGCCAAATTCTAAGAAAATTCTCAGAGTCATGACGTTTTCTTAGAATTTCTCCTAAAAGTGACACGAAAATCCCAGTTAATATAAAAGCTATTCCTCAAGATTCCTAGCGCTTAAAAGGGCTCATAAGGCGAGATCTGCTAAGAGCAGGGAAGAGGACTTTTAGTGGCTTAGGAGTTCCCCTAAGCAGCTGCACAAAATGGGTTAGGATTCCTTTTTTTCTCCATTTTCTGTGTTTGTAGGATATTTGTTAACAAGCCTTCATAAATAGACCAGCCAGCAATCACAGACATTGATAAAAGCTGAGCCGTGTTACCCTCGTTAAGAAAACACTGAGTTGTAATGTTGGAATTTCAACTTCATTAAGGACAGCCCCTTGAGATAGGCCATCTTGTTTTCAACGGGGTCCATATGGGAGTGAAAGTACAAAATATGCCAGCTAGGATATTAATATGAGCAAATAAGACACAAATCATTATTTGAACAGGGTGTAATGAGCTTAAGTTTTCACATATTTTAGATTCTAATGTTAGGCTATAACCCCTACAGCTTACTATTCATTTTCCAGATATTTTCTTGAATGTGAAATATTATTTACAATTACAGTCTGCATAAGATTAGAGTGTATAATGATGTTTATTGATTTGAGGGTACATCCTTTGCTCATTATCACCAAAAGTTAATTTTCATCAAACTCATAGGATCAACCAATCACGGCTTTTGAAATGATGACTCATACCTAGCAACCGAGTCAACCACACCTTCTCACTAAGATCCATTCCATCCATTCCTTGCTCAGAGTGCACTGAAAATGTTCTGGAATCACTTCTAAGCTAAAACTCCTGGCAAGGAATTTTTAGGTTAAGTTAGGAGCTCTCTGAGAGGATTCTCAGAATCTTTAGGGATACGGGCTCTGGAGTGGAGCTGAAGTCCAGGTCATAAAACCTGACGAATGTGTGTGGTGAGGACCAGCCTGCCACATCACAGACATCATGAAACTCCCTCTAAAAGAGCTTTAGAAGCAGCCATACTCCTAGTCGAGTGAGTTTGTACAGCCAAGTGTGGAGGCTGACCAGCCACACTCGTAAACAAGTGAGATAGCCTCAACCACCCACTTGCTCATCCTCTGCTTAGATGCGGGATCCTGGGTTGCCCAAAACAGACAAACAGTTGTTCCGATTTTCTCCACAGGGCAGCTCTGTGGACATAAGCCTCTAAGGCCCTAACCGGGCAGAGTAGATTATGTTTCTCTTAGTCCGACGTCAGAAAAGGAGGAGGACAGAAAGCCTGCAGAACTATAGGTCTAAGAATATTAGTAGGGACCTTAGGAACGTAACCTGGTCTAGGGTGGACGAAGGCCTTCACCATACCAGGCGAAAATTCCAGGCACGAGGGAGAAACCGAGATGGGCTCGAAAGGAGATAGGGAGAGACCTTCTAGTACAATGGCCAAATACCGTGCCAAGGTCAGCACCCTTGTGCGAACTGCTGGCCTCAGCCTCAAAGTACCACAAAGAAAACGTGTTATAAGTGGGTGTCTACCCAAAGACACTCCACTTAAAGAGACATGGTAAGCAGCTAGTGCCGCCACATAGACCTTCAGTGTGGAGGGGGATAGCCCTGCAGAGAAGCGCTCCTGCAGGAACTCCAGCACTGCACTCACCGGGCAGTTAACTGGGTCCAGGTGGTGTTCTCCACACCAAGAAGTGAATAATTTCCACTTCAAGGCATATAACTTCCTCGTGGACAGAGCTCTGGAGTGAAGGATGGTCTCAAAAACCTCGGTTGAGAGACCTGAACTTATGAGCTGGGCCCCCTCAGAGGCCAAGCCCACAGTTTCCACAGTTCTGGGCGGGGGTGAAGGATCATCCCACTCGCCTGAGAGAGTCGGTCCCTACTGATTGGAATCTCCAAAGAAGAGCCGTCGAGGAGGGAAACTAGGTCCGCAAACCATACTTGGGCCGGCCAGTACGGGGCTACCAGAAGAAGATTGATCCTGTCCCGGCGAACCCTTTCCAGAACTCCTGGGAGCAGAGCAATCGGGGAAATGCATACAGACGTGTCCTCGGCCACGGCTGCACCATAGCGTCCAACCTCACCAGGGATGGATGACTGAGGGAGAACCACAGATGACAGTGTGACGTCTCCTTGGAAGCGAATAGGTCCAGCTCGGCGTGACCGAAACTCTCCCACACATTTCCCGGGCCTCGGCCCCTGCCTCGATAGGAAGTCCCTTAAAGAAAGAAGCTACTCCTGGGTCCACAGGAGGATCTGGCGGGCCAGCTTGGCGCGAATGCAGACCCTCTTGATGGTCTACATAAGAGACCACTGCTGTGTTGTCGGAACGAACAAGCACATGATGGCCCCTCAGATCTGGGAGGAAGTGTTTCAAGGCCTGAAACACCGCCAACATTTCTAGACAATTTCTGTGCCACGAGAGATGATGGTCCTGCCTCCCAACCTGTGAGGGAAGCATCTGTCCATTAGCATTACACGACGACAAAGAGCTCCCAGCACAGGCCTTTGGGACAGAAACCAAGGTTATTTCCACATGATCAGAGCACGAAGGCAGCGCCGCGTGACTTTGAACATGCGTAGTGGGTTTCGCCTCGGGGAGAACCGCTTGATCCTGAAGCACCACTATGGCGGTCTCATGTACAGCAGGCCGCAAGGTATAACTTTGGACGCTGCCGCCATCGGACCTAAAGGTCTTTGCTAAACGTCAAACACCTAAAGCAGACTTTGGAACAGTTTTACAGTGAGCAACTGGCCTACCTTCACTTGTTCCATGGCTGAGAGAATCGAAGCGATACGAGCAGGAGACAGGCGCGCCTGCATTGTCGTCGAATCCCAAATAACACCCAGAAAAGAGGTCCTCTGTAATGGAGATAGCACGCTTTTCTTAGCATTTAGCCTCAACCCCAGTCTTTTGATGTGAGTGAGGACGACATCTCGATGTCGAACAAACGATGAAGTATCGGCTGTAATAACCTGACTCCTTGCTGGGAGGAGGAACTCGCTCTAAAGCATCCTTTTTAAGGAGTGTAATGGTGCACCGGCAGGAAACAACTGGTTTAACTGTTTGGGATCCCTCCTCAGAGGGAGCAAGTGCCCCTCGGGAAAACGCTCGCTGGGACCGTCTACGCCCCGGCATAAAGGCAGGGTTGGCAGAGCAGACCCCTGAGGGAACCGAGAGAGAATGGGCACCGTGTAATGCGGTGATCTCATTTCTCCCACAGTGGGGACTACCCTCAGCATCCTGACGGTGGTGGCGTCAGGACTTCTTTTTCGACAAAGTCTTCCTGGGCATAATAACTGTCCTCAGATCATTTTTACCCCTCGAAAGCTTCACCTGAGCTTGTCGCATCCCAGTCTCTGGCTGAACCTCTCTGGGATGAAGGAGAAAAAAAAGACCTTCCTTCTGCTGGCCTATTCGGTGACTTTGTCAATTCAGTCATCGATAGGTTTCAAGAACAGAAAAAGCAGAGGAGAGATGGCTCGCAAGCGTCTCTTCTGCTTTAGGCATCGCCCAATAACCATACATTTTAGCCCCAGCAATATTGGAATATGTGGACTAAAACTACGGTATGAGACCGTATTCTTCCAGGACTTCGACACCTCAGTGTGGAGTTCTGGAAAAAATGGCAAGCACCGGCGTGGAGGTTGTAGGCAGGAAGGCAGAAATCATTCGTCAAGCTTGCTTTTTACTCTAGAATCATGCCTAACTACTGGCCACTCGATGCTTAACTTAGATACAGCATGAGTAAGCACCTCCATAAGCTCCTCTCTCTCAGGAGACTGAAGTGACGAGTCCCCAGTATCTCCTGTCTCAATACTAACAACATCCAGCTCCTCGGAACTGGACAGTTGCAGTACTGGAGCCTCAGCCTGGGCGGAAGAAACCGCAGCACGTGCTTCTAAACCCTGGACAGAGGCACTGGATCCGACAGGTGAAGGCTGAGATAGAGCGGAGCCTGTCTCAAACCCCTCTGTCAGATCCATCTGTGAACCCCACGACTGAAGCCGCCGCTCTGCCTCGACAGAAGCAGGACCCGAGCCGTGGGGAGCGCGAGCAGAACCACTCTCCTCAAAGAGTGATCGGCGGGAGCGGAGCGTTCGTAGTGGGAAACGGTTGCAATCAGCCCCCTCGAGAGCTGACCAGGCATGCTGCACTCCCAAACAAAGAACACATAGTTAGCGAGTGAAGGAAGGAACACACTGCTTATTTGAATGTTCACTCGTCCTCATATATATATATATATATTTTTATAAACTCCTGCCTAGTGAAACTAAGTACAGACAAAAACACTTTCAGCCAATGATTCACACAGAGCGCTTGCTGAAGGCACAGAAGTGTGTGTTTTTTTTGGGTGCTTTATAGTTTCCTGGTCGTCATCCGCCTATGACATTCCGTCTTGAAAGGGAACTGACTGCCACCCTGGTTATAGTTAGCAATTACATCATTTCCACTAAATGGTTTACCTGGATTAGTGCCACACTGACCACTGTAGAGTCTGTGTTACAGGTGGCTTTGCAGGCAAATCCTGAGATACAGATGGAGATGATGAACTGAGTAATGTAGAGCACCAGCATTATTCCGATGATCCCCAGGTCATGGCTCTAAAATATATTCAACAAGATCATATAAAAGTAGATTACAAATAATATCCCATCAATTATATTGTGTGAGGTTCTTAAAGTTCATATTATACTACATATAAACAATCTTTTGAACAATTGAACAAATGAAACATAATTTTTATGATACTTTTATGATGCGGTTTGTGTCATTTAAAGCATAATTTCCAGTCGTTAGTCATTATAACTCTATGGAAAAGACTGAAAAGCACAATCTTTATTAGTGAAAATGTGTTTTAACTAGTAAATGATGACACAGTTGTGACAAATTGAAACTGATCACATTAATATAATATTGCACATAGTACATTTAGTACCTTCAAACTTAAACAGTAGTCAGAAGAATCATCATAGCCATTGCGGCACCATCGATCGGAAATCATTCTAATCTCTATGGACATCAGAGCAATGGCGATCGCTGCAGTTATGGCACTGAAAACATTCATTATAAGAGAGGCTTTCACCTACAGGGGAAAAAGCTGACATGTGAAGGGTGACAGTAATAGTAAAGGTGTAAAAACATATAAAATGTCCCGAACTGCAGGTTTTGAATATGTAAATTGATAATGAGTCAGATCTCCTTTTAGTCCATATTATTTTAATGGTAAAAATGTGTTGTTGTTCTATAAGAAAGCTGAGATTAATGTGCATGCTTCTGACTACTGTGGTAAAAGAGTTTTTTGACTTATTTGCCTTAATTTGTAATTATTTAAATTGTAATTATTTATAATATATATATATATATATATATATATATATATAAACATTTTGATAGAATAGCAACATTTTATGTCAAAATCCCTTTATAGGAGATCTACATTTCTCAGTTTCATTCAACTAATCAGTGTTCACTCAATGGAGGGGACTGGGGATGAGCACAAGTGGATGTGATGTAGTGTTGCCATGCCACCCAACCCCCCCCACCATCGCCCCCCTCCCCCACTACCATACACACTGACACACACCACACACACACACACACACACACACACACACACACACACACACACACACACACACACACACACACACACCATATTCATTTCCTATGTGGCATCTATATAGACACAAACATCCTGTGTGACATTTTTTTCCCACACTAACACAGATATCATTTTTTTTTCTGTGTAGATTTAGTAAGTGTGAGCAAAGTCATCGCACACAGATTTCAGCACATTATGTACATACCGCACACAGATGAAGTTTATTCTGTGCAGCAACAGACAGAGATCCAGCAATGATGAACTGAGAGAGAAACAACACATTTCACTGTTCATTCTGGAAACTAAGAAGATAGGCTTTAAATTAAAACCATTAAATAACACTTACAATAAGGGATCCCCAGTAGGTGATGCCACTGATGACAGAGATAACTGGGTAATAGAAGGCACTGGTGCGTACGATACCCAATAAAAAAAACCACCACTCCAATCATTATTTGGACAGTCTAGACAGGGAAGATATGAGTCAAATACTGTTCTTCATAATGACACACACACACATCTATTAACTTGAGGTCATATCATAACAGCTTTTTATTTTCTGTTCATTTTTTCACAGAAGAAAATCAGACACTAAAATATTCCTGAAATCATACATAATCATAATTCATCATTAAATGCATTACCCCCAATGCCTTTGGCTGTACTCCGAAAAACCCAGTAAGAGCCGTATTGTGATGTGCTCGTCTGCTCTCCTGTCCATCATCTCCAGTCACAATATTCTGGGTCACCTGTGGATTTACTTGGATGACCACTGTAGCTTTATCAGTGGAGATGATCTTGCTGGCTTCCATTTCAGGAACAGTTTTCACCTGTAATTCTGCAGTTCACAACTCACTCAGGGTTGTTTTATTTTCTGTGTTTGATGTACAGTATTTATGATTAAAGCATTATCTGATGCCCTTGTCCAGAGTTATAAAACCGTGATTCTTGCTTTACTAAGGCATACATTCGCTTATAGACGTCTTCCTCTCCTCCGAAAGATCAGAGGATTCTCATTTACTCTGTTCACAATATTTAGCATGGTTGTATATTTTGTAGGTTTCAAATCCAAAACTATTAAATATAATTTTTTGTGCCAAAGTATAACAATAAATGAACAACAGTTTACACTAAGACTCACTAGTAATAAAATAAACTGTCAATTGATGCATAAAATATTTTACCTGAAATTAGATGTTGATGAGGATGTCTGATCGCGCTTACGCCGTATCTGCCTCTGTTTGCGTGTGTGTGCGTGTGCGTGTGTGTGTGTGTGTGTGTGTGTGTGTGTGTGTGTGTGTGTGTGTGTGTGTGTGTGTGTGTGTGTGTGTGTGTGTGTGTGTGTGTGTGTGTGTGTGTGTGTGTGTTGTGTTTGTTGTTTGTGCGTGTGCGTGTGCGTGTGTGTGTGTGTGTGTGTGTGTGTGTGTGTGTGTGTGTGTGTGTGTGTGTGTGTGTGTGTGTGTGTGTGTGTGTGTGTGAAGAACTGCTAAGGAGGAGCTTGCTTTTAATTCCCTTCATGATAAAATGTACATATAGATCAAATCTTAAAAGCATAAGCAAAAGATAGCATAAATTATAGCCATTGATTTAGGACAAACATATCTGTGATTATAAGCACCAACAGATGTGTCTCTGTTCAAAACACACAAAAATCCTGTAGTTGGGACTGATTTTAGCAATAAGTGAAGGAAAAGGGCCTTAAATTAACTATAAATTAAATCCTGATGGGACTTTTTGCCGTTTTTGTATCAACAAATCTGAAATATTACCCATAAACAATGAGTGTAACATTAGGGACACTGCACTACTAGCCAACGGCATTAATACAAAAAGTAATAATAATTGTCTGAAGACGAAGGACACGATTAGACACGATTGAGAAGGTAATAAGTGACGTAGCAATTGAGTCTTCCTAGCAAAACTTAATGCTAAAGCTTCCATTTTTATTAACAACATTTTTACTTTGCTACATAGGCTACTTAGATCAATAATTCATCATCAAACAATATTCAGAAATAGGTGCAGTTGTATGATAATACTTTTATTAGACTGTAGATTGATAAGGATGCTTGATAATAGGTCTATTATTTTAAAAATGTGAGAAACTGCCTATTCAGAATTTATAGTGTTCCCAGATGACTTTGTGTGTGTGTGTGTGTGTTTTTTGTGTGTGTGTGTTGTGTGGTGTGTGTGTGTGTGTGTGTGTGTGTGTGTGTGTGTGTGTGTGTGTGTGTGTGTGTGTGTGTGTGTGTGTGTGTGTGTGTGTGTGTGTGTGTGTGTGTGTGTGTGTGTGTGTGTGTGTGTGTGTGTGTGTGTGTGTGTGTGTGTGTGTGTGTGTGTGTGTGTGTGTGTGTGTGTGTGTGTGTGTGTGTGTGCTCAACTGTATCAAAATAGACTAAGCATGCACGTCCAGAATTCAGAAACTTGGTTAACAAATATAATTTTTGGGCCTTGTAATAAAATAAGGGCCTTGCCTCATGCAGAAGTATAATCAGGCATATATTCCAATATGCATAAACATATAACACTATATATAACATAAATATAACACTAGAAAATATTTATATATCATCATCATCATCTTTGTTTATTGAAGCATCTGGGTTCCACAAAGTTCTAAATAGTAACAAGGTTCAGCACAGTAGGCAAAACTAAAGAAGGATACAAGCACAATAAATACGTAAGTAAATAAATAGAAACGTGGATATGATGCTCAAAATGAGAAGGTAGAAGCTTAAGCTTATTGACGCCTACCCCCTTATATACATTTAAGCAGTAGATACATTTACTACAATCAAGAAGACTATTGACACATATTTATATTGACCTTTTCCAGTAACTATATAATCAACAATAATATCTCACAACAACTCTGACGATTCCAAGACAAGGAAAGTTATTATAAATAGTTTAATTATATTATCTTTATTATCTTATATTATCTTTTTAGTTCAGTGACAAAAATACAACATAAATAGATTGCTCTGCATAATTCCATTTCCACATTTACGGATGATCTTCCGTCCTGTACTTAGACAGTAGAACTTGTTTATACTTTGATTTGAAGTGATAAATGAATGGGCACTGCTTAAGTTGGGCTCTCAGGTTATTCCAGTTATATCTTTTATATATATATATATATATATATATATATATATATATATATATATATATATATATATATATATATATATATATATATATATATATATATATATATATATATATATATATATATATATATATATATATAAAACGTTAATTCCTCTCAAACTTTGGCTGGTAAGATCTCCTCACTGTGATTCAGTATCCCTGGGAAGTAACAGATAAGATTTATTAGTACACAAGACACATTATCAGGTTTAATTTTACTAACAAGAACCACACACACCATACATGTTAAAGGCAGTTTACCATGAAACATTTACATTTTCATTTCAAACTTTTTCATTCTGCTTAACTTTGTTTGTGGCTTGTTTAGTGGATTTGCATAATTCTCTAAAACATAGACTTCAACACAAAGAACTATTGGTTGTTGGGATAAAACCACCAATAAATCATTTACCTAGTTTAGTGCCACATTGACCACTGTAGAGTGTCTGTTACAGGTGGCTTTGCAGGCAAATGCTGAGATACAGATGGAGATGATGAACTGAGGAATGGTGAATACCAGCATTACTCCAACAATCCGCAAACTAAAATACTGCAAAACATTCAACAAAATTTATTGAGAAGCATCCACAGTTAGTTATGAGAGTCCCACCAATCAGGGTATATATTTAAGCAATAAGAAAAATAAAGCAATTAAGAATAAATTATTATTCCAAACCTATATAGATCTTTCTTTCTTCTGTAAACAGGACAAATTGTGATGACTGTTTAACACACATTCACAATAAATGGTAACTGAGGCATTCAAGCTTAAAAACAGAAAAGACACAAACCAAAAGATTCCTTCTGAAGTCATAGGTTCCCTATCGATACGGTTCACTTGTATTGCATCACTAGAAAATGGAAAAACTCCTTTGCGCTCCTGCACTCGCTTTTCTGAGGAAAGCGACTCTTCCCCTCATTCTCCACTGTTCTCTCCCTCTCAGAGCCTGAAAGCAAGAAGCAATGGAGTCGCGGGGTTGGGCTTATGAGAATAAGTGAGGCTCATGCCGGTGATATCCCGCGTGACTCACTCTCCCTGCAGCAAGGGGATTCCCCAGTGCTCTCCTCCCGTGATAACCAGAACCCAGCCAATACATTGGCAGCTTTAAATACAAAGGAGTGATTGGGCTCCATGCATGCTACCACCCCAGGAGCCAGCTGATGCCCGATGAACGAGTTATGATCAATTACATACCTAGAGATTGGCATGGGGTACTTTCCATAAGATCATATCTCAATGCAAATCAAAACAGCTATTAAGCTAACTGAAATAAAACCATGCCAATCTCTAGGTGTGGTGAAGGGTGTGTGATGATGTGGGATATTTTAATTCCAAATACCAAGAGAACTTTATCAGGATGCATATATATATATATATATATATATATATACGCTCTCGCTAGGCCTGTGCAGCAGCTTCCACCAAGGCCTCAGTGTGGATCCGGCTGAGGAACACAGACTTTTCCACATTTTCAAAAAAAAGCAAATTCCTCTGTGCCCCAAGAGGGCCAGACTGGTGGTGTGCCACACTATAAAGCCTTGCCACCCTCATCCCCCTCTTGCATCGCCAGCCTGAGCAACCCGAGTACGCCTTCTCACGCACCCTCTGCCGATCCGTGGAAACAGGTAAGTGTTGCACCGCACACTCAGACCCGCTTCGGTTCGCTATGCCTTCTGAGTCGAGTCTTTGTCTTCCACCTCGCTGCCCCCCTGCGGGTGCGTCTGTGGTGCCTCTGGTCCCCCTGGTTCGTCTCTAGGAGCCTGGCTAGCGCTTCCCAGCCCGTCTAGCTGGTTCCTCTGTACCATCAGACTCGGCTGTGTGATTCAGTTAGCCCAGTGCCCACCCAAGTTCAGGGGCGTTTACTTCAACTCTGTGTTGAACGAACGGTGTTCGCATCCTCAACTATCTCGACGACTGGCTGATACTAGCTCGGTCTCGGGAACAGTTGTAGAGAACACAGGGACATGGTGCTCTGTCACCTCAGCCATTTGGGACTTTGTGTCTACTGGGAAAAGAGCAAACCGCAGAGGATCTCTTTTATCAGTATGGAGCTGGACTCTGTCAACCAGATGGCACATCTCACAGAGGAACGTGTCCGGTCAGTGTTGATCTGCTTGAATACACTCAAGAGCAGAAAGTGGCCACTGAAACTTTTTCAGAGGCTCCTGAAAATATATGGCATCCAATCAAGAGGGCAACGCCGCTGGGTTTGCTTCATATGGGGCTGCTTCAGCACTGCTCGGAGGAGGCAGACCCAGCCCTGGCTTTTCTCTGTACCATTCGTCCTCTACACCTTTATGTAGACAGAATGCTCAGCCTCAGGATCAGCTCTTCGTCTGTTACGGAGGCCAGCAGAAGGGTAAGTCTGTCTCCAAGCTGAGGCTGGCCCACTAGATAGTGGATGCCATCATCCTGGTTTACCAATCCCAATATGTACCTTTCCCCCTCAGGTTAAGAGCCCACTCCACAATGTCCACACGTTCCCTAGGTTTTAAAGCCTTCATGTAGAGCTGGTAGCCTCCCATGTGCTCGCTTCCAATAGAGTCAACACCATAGGCCCCACTCGAAGTGTCGACTTGCTATGCCATTCCCCTCCTATGGACCGGATACATGCGCCATTTCTGCACTTGGTAGGATTCCCATCAGCCAAAGCCTGTCGAGTTCTGGTCTCGACCTGTGCTAAGCTGGTCCCATATGATGTGATCCCTACGGCGATCCCATTTGTCTATTCTGCTATACCTGTTTCCCTGAGGTGAGCCCGTGTCTTTCCCTTGGCAGAGCCGATCTGCCGTCTCTGACCAGTGTTGCCTTCCCCCTACATATGCCGGAACCACCTCCGTGACACTTCATGTGTTGTACTGCCCTAATGCCCAGCCATATGTGTAACTTCCACATGATACCTCCCTATGGGCAGGATGGGGCTTCTGCAGCATTCCCATTCCACTGAAAGTGCACGCTTTCCCAGTGTTGTCCAAGTCATGGGTCTGAATGGGTCATGCGGAACAGCAGTTAAGACTTCGCTGGCCTAAGCCCCGTCCCCTCTCCCGCCTCAAGAATCAGGAGGCTTGTGCTGGGCACTGGAAGGTGGCAGCAATATGTCAAACGTGACCGACTGAAAGGGAACGTCTCGGTTATGTATGTAACCCGCATTCCCTGAAGGAAGCAACAGAGATGTACAGCTCAGAATAACCCGCGACAGCCACCCTAAATTTCTCATCCATCATTTCAGTACACATGTTCCAAGCAAATGTAAACTTCCGTCACCACAACGGGAAGGGCCGCTTCTCCATTCATTCGATTGGACAGTGGGAAAAAAAACGTAAGGATTTTTTTTTCAATTTCAGTCGCTCAGAGTGCTCCTACAAAAACATGAGGCGCAGCAGACGGCTAAAACACCCGGGGCATATAAACAGCGCACAAATCTCTCACTGACAATAGATAACAATTAAAAAAGGCGCTCACTGCAAAAAATGTGTTCTGTCTGATCAGGGCCTAAGGAAGAAAAAAGTCAAACTAGCAAATGACAGTAAGTAAATGATGATAGAATTTTAAACAAAAAACTAATTAAAAACAAATGAAAACACATGACACATGAATACAAAATATGAACTGTAATACCTCAGCATATAAACTTGGATCCATCATTGATATTACTCCTATTTGTATGGACATTAGAAGAATGGCAAGTCCTGCAGTTAATGCACTGAACACATTTATTCCAAGAGAGGCTCTGACCTATACAAAGACAGAATGTACAAGTTTCAGAAACTGAGGGGATATAACATTTTTACTCAAACAACAGATCATTAAAAAGGCTTGCAGAAACTTATAATTACTTTTAAGTAGGGTGTTACGTCTCAGGGTGTTCTAATATCATATGTTGTGAGAGACTGCTTGTGTTCCCTGTGTTGGGCTTTCTGTTTCTCTCCCTCATTCATTGGGTAACTAAAAGATATTGTGTCATGCAGTATTAACTTCATTTTCATTTAAACTTTACTTGTGGGTAATTAAAATGTATCACTTACAAAAAAATCTAGAAAATTCAATTCCTGTATTTAATCATACTGGACCCCAAAAAGAAAAACGCTTCAAATGTCATAACCAACACTTGAAAACTGTGACACAGTGTCTCTTATATTACTGTTATTTAGTTTTTATATATATCAAATTAAATTTATTAATTTTGTAGATAAACACACAAAAACATATATTTATATATATATAATAGTACTAATATTAACTATATCAATTATACTTATATTACTATATAATGTAAAAACTATATTATAACAGTTATTACAATTAATTACACTATGATTAATATGTATATTATTTACAGTATTAAAAATATTTTGATCACAAGTCCAGTTTTAATATGTCACTATTCCTCTTTCCATGTGTATAAGCTATATTGTTTGCCTTATATACTTTGGCTTTAGTAGATGATGATACTTTAATTTTAGGTCCTATCAATTTACGATAAATAATTGTGACAAAAAACGAGTTATTAAGTGTTTATGTACATACCACAGAAGGATGAGGTTTATCCGCGCAGCAACAGACAGAGATCCAGCACTGATGAACTGAGAGAGAAACAACACATTTCACTGTTCATTCTAGAAAATAAAAAGAGTTGCATAAAATGAAAAACATTAAGTGATACTCACAATGCAAGACCCCCAGTAGGTGATGCCACTATAGACCAGGATAGCAGGGTAATTGTAGTCAATGATGGTGAGAAGAACACCAAGAAAGAAGACCACCACTCCCATCATTACCTGGACAGTCTAAGGGCAGATATAGGTCAGGGGTTTCATTCATTATGGCATAACATACATGTGTAGAATGCAGTGATCAGAAGAAATTAAATACTCAGAAAATTCTAAATCTAATTTAATGTATGTGGTATAGTAAATGCATTACCCCCAATGCCTTTGGTTGCAATTTCAAAAATCCTTTAAAAACTGTATTTTGATGTTTTCCTTCGCTGTCCTGTGCCATCAACAAAAATAACGTTTTCTTGTGTCACCTTTAATCTGACGACTGTACCTTTGTCTGTTGAGATAACCTCGCCGGTTTCCATTTTAGGAAAAGTTCTGGATTTCACCTGTAATCAGCATGTTCATATCACTCTTGTTCAGGTTCAATAGGAAATGTGAGCAAAGTACTTCACAAAGGAAAAATATGACTATTTAAAGATAACAATATCTGTACTTCTCATAGCTAAATACCTTTTTACAAGGATACCTTTGTCCAAACAAATCACAAAACATTTAAAAGCAGTTTTTGGTACCAGACAATAAATGAGCAACAACTTACACTAAAACAATCACTGGTGTGGAAGTTTTTTCATTACTGTATCAAACAATTGTAAAATAAACTATCTAAAAATCTAAAAAACAAAATAATGGTTAACTGATAAATGGTTTTACCTGAAATGAGTTTTGCTTATGTCTAGTAGCTCTTTTGATGAATGTTTGTGTGTGGACTCTGGAGAACTGAGAAGGAGGGACTTGCTTTAAATATAGAAAGGCTGCTTTCCTCTTAAAATACAAACGCTTTACATATTAGTGTAAAATAAACTACAATAACTTATGGCCATTGATGAAGGACAACAATATCTGTGTTTCTCTAGGCTAAACAGTAGAGAACACATTATTAACAAAATTACAAGAATTAATGCAAATTCAAAACAATTTCGTGCATGAGATGAAATTAAAGTTTGCAGGCAATAGTTTTAGTTAGTAAGTATTAAACTACTGTATATAATACTGAATATGATGATATGAATGAATGAAATCATACTATGTTAAACTGTAAAAAAAAATATTTACATCTCTAGTTAGTAAATCACCTTAGAGTATATGTCATTCTGTCTTCTAAACAAAATGAAAATATATGGTGTTGTGTGTGTGTGTGTGTGTGTGTGTGTGTGTGTGCCCAGGCGAAGGTCCTTCGTCAGATCTGGATCCAGCAGGCTGCGGAAAACCTTGGGATAAACAAAGACACTAAATTAGCGTAGATGCATTCTTCTTATGATTAACGAGTACATCAGGATTTAAGGAAGTGTTCCCAGTGTGACTCTATTCCACAGTAGACTAAAAATCCAGCATTGTTGCTGACCAGCATAAGGCATGTTCTTCATTTGGGACCAGCATGGGATACTGGTTGCTGGTTTAATTTTATCAACAACAGCCAAATGCCATATAAACAATAAACTATTTAAAACACTTTATTACAATAAACAAAAAGGAACAAAACTCTAAAGAAAGGTTCCTTGATCTGAACTGAACTCTAGCAGTTCTGAAGCTCACACCTAGAGAATGGCATCACCCATATTAAGGTTGTGGGTTTAATTCCCTGGGAATGTGGGAACGATAATGTGTCTTGACCTAAGTCACTTTTTGCAGACACCTACAGAAGACTGTCCTAGTTTCAAACCAGTAAAGTTAAAAGCAGTTTATCATTGCAGCATCTGTGGTCTATTCATATCTCCTTTTCAATCTGCTAGCTTACCTTTGCTGTTTTGAGTAATGTGTGTTTTGAGGCATTAAAAGCATTACTCTGTTTACTGAAACATTGGTCAGAATGATTGCGAAGCAGATGCGAGATAAACTCACCACAAACTACAAGCTGTCATGCACAGGGAAACTGGGTTTGATGGATATTAATCTTATAATTCTGATAATTCAGACATATCACACATGCCATGGTCTTCAAATTAATGTTATAGATCGAGTGCTGCAAAAGATAATTTGTGTGTGTGTGTGTGTGTGTGTGTGTGTGTGTGTGTGTGTGTGTGTGTGTGTGTGTGTGTGTGTGTGTGTGTGTGTGTGTGTGTGTGTGTGTGTGTGTGTGTGTGTGTGTGTGTGTGTGTGTGTGTGTGTGTGTGTGTGTGTGTGTGTGTGCACGCACATGCAGTGTTCGAACTATACCGTGTCCTTTGGGGGAGCCCACCAGGGGTTGGATGGTCGTGCACTTGCGCGTGCCTTTCAAAGAGATACATAACAGCTACAAGTGTATGCACTACTTGCTTTATGCAAGCACTATACAGGATTTACCCTATTATAATTGACACAAATTGATAAGTCAAACAGCCACCCACAAATAGTATATAAATAGGCTGTCTTTCAGTTCACTTGAACAAGGGTTAAATTACTCGCCAGGCTACAGAAAAATACCATAATTCCTCCTGTCAATTAGGCCTAATGCTGCGTTCACACCAAACGTAAATAGAGCGTCAAATTTGCGTCTAGTTGGACATTTGAACATTTTGAATGCATTCGCGCGTCCAGAGCGAATTGGACGTCTGTAAAAAGCAAAAGTTTGAAGCGAAATTGACGCGCGTCTGAGGCGAAATCGCGCTTCATGTGGGAGAGGCAAGTCAAAATATAAGACTGTCAATATTTTTTGAGACCCCCCAAAATTTCACGAATCACATATTCAGGGGAGCCCATGTGTTATTAAGGGGAGCCGAGCTCCCCCTAGCTCCCCCGTAGTTCGCACCCTGAGCGGGGTGTTAGACAAGGTTGCCCTATTTCACCATTTCTTTTTATTTTAGTTGTTGAGTTGTTATCCAGGAACATTGTATGCAATCCTGATTTTAAAGGCATCTCCATATTTGATAGGGAAATTAAAATTTCGCTACTGGCGGATGACACAACACTTTTCCTTAAAGATAAAGATCAGCTACCAAAAGCTAATGAGCTAGTCGAACAGTTTTCTGCAGCCTCAGGTTTAAAGCTTAATATATCTAAATATGAATTATTGCCTGTGCATGATTGTGAAGATACTTTGATAGGAAGTGTTCCTGTAAAGAATGTAGTGAAATATTTAGGTATTTATATATCCAGGAATCTTTCAGCCAGACTACATTTGAACTTTAATGATAGAATTAAAAAAACTAAGAATATATTTAACCTCTGGCTTCAAAGAGACATAACGATATATGGTAGAGTGCTTTTATCAAAAGCCGAGGGTCTGTCTCGTTTTGTTTACCCTTCACTTTCTCTTTTTGTTAATGAATCTATGGCCAATGACATTAATAAGTTATTCCTTGATTTTATTTGGAGAAATAAAACTCACAAACTTATAAATGCTGTGCTATCTAATAGCAGAGCGGAAGGAGGTCTTGAAGTTTTAAACTTCATTGATACTGTTAATACTTTTAAAATTAACTGGCTTAAAAGATGCCTGGCAAACCCTAATTCTGTATGGTTTCTTATCCCCAACTACATTTTTGAAAAAATTGGTGGCCTCTCTTTTGTCATGATATGTAATTACCATCCAAGCAAACTTCCTGTTGCATTATCTAAGTTTCATCAGCAGGCACTTCTTGCATGGAAGCTATGTTTTGTCCACAATTTTTCTCCTCCTCACAGAACTTTCTTATGGAATAATATTGATATACTGTAACTATAGAAATTCCTCTCTCTTCTATCCAAAGTGGTTCCAAAGAAATATTGTAAATATCTTGTTGTTGGTTGACGAACATGGCTCCATACTATCATATGAGAACTTCATGATAAAGCACAGTTTTCCCATTCCTTTTAAGGAATACAATGCGGTCGTTAAAGGGCCTATATGCGTTTTTCTGAAATTTAAACTCGCGACTGACACCTGTGGCCAAAAAACAGAACTGCTCTTCCTTTCTGCTCGCTCTCGCAGCCAGGGTTGCCAGGTCTGCACAACAAATCCAGCCCAATTGCTCATCAAAACTAACCCAATCACGGCCAAAAATAGTCAAATAGCGTTCCCGGGTGTTTCCCCGATAACAATCATGTTCCAGTGAGTAAAACAATCGCGTCAACCCGTGCACTACACAAACAACCTGCGGAAACAGTGCAGGCATACGGACCTGGCAACACTGCACGCAGCGCTCGTACGTGCGTGCACACTTCACAAGTCATCTGCTGCCTGCAAGGAGGTCAACATTATGTTTACAGAGGTAAGAACAGTCAAATAAATATATTGTTTGAGATAAGTTTGCGAGTGTAGGCTACTTGCTGACTAGCGGTGGTGGCAGAGTGATCTGAAACGTTTAACATGAACGCGCTTGACGTCACATCGGCAGACAGCGCGGGAAAAATCCGACCCGACAGAAAATATGAAAAATAGGATACAGGCTTATAGGTGCACCCACTGTGAGCGGACAAGGTGTCAGTATGCTCAACAGGAGATGCTTGAGTCATAAATGGTCAAATAAAAAGGCTATTGTTACGTTTATTTTGGGGAAAAAGTTCCATATAGTCCCTTTAAAGCCATCCCTTCTGGTTTGATCCATCTAATTAGGAGTCATGTTCTTTTTAATAAAGTAAATACCTCATATGCTCAACCTACATTGTCTTTGAATGGCATTCAATTACTTGAAAAAAAAAAGTAACAATAAATACATTCGTCAAATTTTGCTAAGTAAAAACAAAGTTGTTCCAAGAGGAAAATTTTACTGGAATTCACAGCTGGATGATATAAATTGGAAAAAAAACATGGCTTTTACCTCATAAATTCTGCATTTCCAACAAGGTAAAAGAAGTTCATTTTAAAATCTTACATAAAATTTATCCTATAAATTCTATAATATCCAAATATATGGATGTTGATAGCTCCTGTTCCTTTTGTGGACGCGCTGATGAAACTTTTACTCATGTTTTTTTTCATTGTGATTCTACAAAGAAGTTTTGGTCTGATTTAAATCATTTCATATTCCACCCTCCCATGATAATTTATAACTTTTCTCTCAAGGATGTAATATGTTACTATGATAATAGTAAGGATCAATCTCTTACTCATGTGGTTAATTTTTGTATTTTATTGGGAAAATTTTTCATTCATAAACAGAAATTCTTAGGGTCTCAACCCTTATTTCCTTTATTTTTAGTGGAATTTAAATTACTTCTTAATTCTCTTATCCTGATAGATAATAAGAAAAGTAATAGATTTATAGAGTGTTATAAAAGTATATTTGGTAAGCTTCCCTGATATCATTGCACTCTAAAAAATGCTGGGTTATTTAATCTACCCAACCGCTGGGTTATGAAATGTTTTACCCAGTATGGGTTATTTATATGGATTTTGACTCAACACATGAGTTGCACAAAATAACCCAAATTCCATCTACCCAACATACATCGGTTGACCCAGCACGTGGGTTGTTTGTGCTTCGAACGTCATCACATCGTCATCACCACCAGACTCAGAGTCCAGCTTCCATGATAACGGCTAAAGGCTGACGTTAGCTACATTGTTAGACAAACCAACCAACTAGCCTCGACAATATAAAAATATTACCTTAATAGGTAACACAATACAGACAATGTGAATTAAACATGTAGTGTACACAAACCTTAATTTATTTGCCTCGCTGGATGAACAGTCCAGTCCGTGCTATAAGTTCATTGAGCGCGCTCTTTTTTCCCCTCCGTTTAATGTGAAATGCGAAGGCATAACACAGTGTTCGACTGATTAAAGTATGTAAAAACAGTGAGATAACCTGATATTTCTGACTAAATGCATTTATTTAAGAAAAGTAGTGACTCACAATAGATAAGAACAACTTTTTATATAAAATGGCGGCCTGGCAAACGACAAGGGCCAGTTGAGAAATAATAAAAAGTTTGGGACTGCTAGGTGTACAGCAACCACTGCTGTAGACTGTTATACTGACAGTCGTGCCCTGAAGGTTATGCTGTGAGCAGCCACAAACATTCTTGTGAAGCATAGACAATTTACATGTATGCAATTTGTCATATGAATTGTATAGGAAGAGAGGGAGGATTGTCTTCTCTATATTTTTTGATGCTAAATAAAATGGCTGTTTAAAATAAGCTTGTTTTGTGTTTGTTTCAGATCAATTGACAGCTTTATCATTCACACTTTGACAGAGTGGCAGCTGACAGACCTTGTTGAAAGATTTAAAGGTAAGAAATATTTGTTTTCCCATTCACAGCATATCAAGTCTCCATTGCTACTCAAGCCCTTTTCAGACAATAATTCTTATGAAATATAATTCCTATTTTTTTTTTCACTAGCTTCCATGAAATGTGTCAAAGTGACTCCAATAGATGAATAGGGCCAATGTTTTTTGTATAGGCTTTCAGTGCTTCATTCTATTTTGTAATAACAAATGATGAAATATGCATGTCTATTACTATATCTTTTTAATTACCCATACATTTTTGTTTTGTACTCTGTTGTAAAAACAAAGATGTCTTTGTGTTTTCTATTTTTGTCTTAGAGAAGGGGATTGATGAGGAGAGTTTTATTATTTTAGGTGATGCTACCATCAACCAGTTGATCCTAAGAGCTGAAGTTCATCAAAACATTTAGAGGACTGGTAAGATCAATGTAGACATCAGAGGCTCAATTCTTCAGTTTTCCACACACTGTTATTATTTCTGAGTATTTAATAGTTTCATTGGGAAGATGGCTTATACTTGCTTTAAGTGTAAAAGGCAAATTTCAGGGGGTATCAAGAGTCTTTTTATGCATTTACGTGCAGTACACCATGTAAACTCGGCGTCAACACATTTCCAGTGTAGTGGAATCACAGGTATTTCATTCCACATCGTATTGACACCTATGTCTTCCTACAGATGGGGTTGAGGAACTCAGCTGCCAGCCTTGCTTTCACCTACAACTTAAAAAATGGCCGTGGTGCGAAAGTGGTTCGCCACACCATTCAGGAATGCAGCTTGGCCTTCATCGAACATAAGCCCGTAAGTCCTCAAGCACATCTAAATGGGAAACTTTATTCATTATATCAACACATCTGAGCTCAAGAATGTGTGCACGCACACATGCATATCCAGGGTTGTTTTACTATACTATAGGCACCAAATATAGCCTGACAGTATTCGTAAAATAGCCGTTCTTACAATGCGTTGGTCACTATCAAAGCATCCTGGGCTTCTAGAACACCTCAGCAGTGCCACATGCTGATTACCTCTGTACCGCACCGCACTGATGCAGTCTTTTGTTCTAAAACAGGCACCAACAAAGTATTGAGTGCAGAAATTAACATATTTATCAGAAGGTTGACACTTTTGTATTTTAACCCATTTGGACCTGACTCTATGAGGTTGACTCTAAAGAAGTCTTCTAAATCTACAAAGCATTTGCGGGCCACCTCTCTGACCAACTAACCCAGCTGCCTATCGGCCAGATAGGATAGTCAGATAGGTGGGCCGCACGCATTTTCTTAGCATGTTTATTGTAATGATAGAGCCATTAATCGATTTATGCCTTTTTAGGTCAGTTGAGGTCTGAATCCTTTTTTAAATTCTTTTCTGTAATGTGAACTATATGCCATAACTAGACTTTGTCATAAAACAATAATTTCTCTAGTGAGGACCAGGAAAATGGTCCTCACAATGTCTATATTTTAATTCTACTTAATAGTCGGTAGACATTTGGTCCTCACTCGCACTCTCTCACTTGCTCTCTTGTATTGTTTCTTTTTTAGCCTGGAATAAACAAGGTGGAGTACCTCCATGAGGCCAAGGCATGCAAACCATACCCCCACAAATGCAGGAGGAGAGTCTAAAATGGTAACGTTTATTCAAAGTAGAATACTTGCTTGCAAGTAGAGCTAATGGCTCTTAATAGCAGACTGTTGGCCTGTTGAATGTTCAGCCATTTAATTCGGAATTGTTGTTTTGCTCTGAATGTTTTCCTACCTGAGTGATATGAACTGCACCAGTTCTGCTATATTGTTGATATTAATTAATGTAATAAAATAAACAATTTCAAAGATTCCATTGTTGTTTTGTTTTTGTATTGTTTAAGTGTTTATTGCATAATATATGCAAAAATCTAGCATGTATTCTGTTATAGGTTTGTAGTTTAACAGTTTTATAGCTATGGGTAGTCTATTGCAAATTATTTTCTTAAATTGTACTGTAATGTGTTAGAATTAATCTGTCATATGGGTTAATTTCACCCAGCATTTGGGTACACTATATAACAAATAGTTAAATCAACCCAGAATTGTAATTAATTTGACCCAGCATTTGGGTACACTATATAACTAATACGTAGTTAAATCAACCCATACTTGTAATTAATTTGACCCAACGTTTGGGTACACTATATAACTAATATGTAGTTAAATCAACTATAATTGTAATTAGTTTGACCCAGCATTTGGGTAGAATTTTTAACTCATCTGTTGGGTTAAATATGACTGACCCATCTTGCTGGGTCAAATTAACTACTGCTGGTCTGGTGCAATATTGATCCAGCAGTTGGGTTATAGTTGGGTTATTTTTAACCCATCATTTTAAGAGTGTGTGATTAACTTACCCTCTGTGTATTGTTTGTGTAAGATGAATTTTCTGCTTTTTGTGGTTGATATTTTTATTTGTATCCTTTTACCTTACTTATATGGAATAATTGTATTGTATATGTATGTATATGTTTGTGAAAAATCTTTTTTTAAAATATTAATTTTATTTATATAAAAAATTTGTATACTTATATATTTGTGATATAAGAAATGTGTTAATTTCTTGAATTTTGTTTTTGTGTAAGTATCTGACTTATTTTGTAATCTATAATAAATTTCAATAAAAAACAAAAAACAACAACAACAAAAAAAAAAACAATAAAAAAACCTATGGGGCATGTTGTCACATTTCACTTCCATTCTTTCGGGGTAAATCAAGAAAAAAGTAAACACTGTATTAATAAAACAAAGCCACATGAGTGTACTAGACATGTTGGAAAATAATGTGGGGAAAAATAAATACTCTAAACCCTGAGTAGATTCACACAAACTCAGAAAGTCAAAAAGCGTTACGTTGTGCCCCGCTCGGGCGTCGCACCCGTGGGGGATGTGGGGGTTTTAACACCCACACTTTTCCTGCAGTTTTGCAAAAACGCCTTACTACAGTCGCTCTCGTTCAGTCGTTTCTCTGGCCACTCGTGTGCGCTCGCTGCGGCTGCCTCCTCTCCCCCTCCCTCTCAAAATGACACCGGCTTTGAGTGAGACTGAGAGACCGACTGATGATTGGCTGTTCTGCCTTAAGTCCCGCCTCTCTTGGTGTGTTAGATTTATCTGTCAGCTCGTGCTGAGGAGGCGGGAACTTATGGTTATTTACATCTCCCTTTTCCAGGGGCCTGTACCATGAAGCCGGTTAAGGTGGCTAGCCAGCTATGTTTCAGCTTAGTTTCCGCCAACCCTGGGTTTTAGGTACTATGAAAGTAGCTCGGCTTTAATCGGTGTTCGTTGCCATGGTATCTTACGCTGCACGGCTAACCTGCTCCGGGGCAGGTTAAGTTCTGGATTCGAGATCTCAGACTGAAGTTTGACCAATCAGCTGTGAGCAAAGAAACATATAGGTGACGTAACTAATTCCCAGTGTTGGTTGCAATTGCTTTACATTTTCTTTCAAATCCTGTGGACATCTCAGCGCAAACTGTAAGACGAGCACATCGTAGAGAAAGAGTTTTTAGCCGGACAAAATCCCCTTGCCTTTCCTGATAGTTAGGTATCAAAGATACAGATTTTCTGCGGAAGGAATATCTTATCTTTGCGAACTTATTGAGCCGCTCATAAATAATTTAACACGTCGAATTCATGCACTTACTTTACCATAAATGGTATTGCGTTGCGGTTTTTTTTGCAAGTGCTTGCATACTTGCACGCAATCGCAACACGCAAACATACTTGCATGATCGGTGATGCACAGAATCTAGGAGAAAACACGGTTTGTCGAACCATTCGCAAGGTGGTCCTCGCTCTGCAGGAGTACATTAATAGTTTAATAGTGTTCATTTATTGACCATGTCCATAAGAGAGGCTTTTTATAAAATTGTCGGTAATATTGATAGGGTGACATCACGTTTTTTTTTCTTCCAAAAAGCAAATTTCACAAATGTACTATACAATACAGTACTTGTTAAGCATTATTTTAATTTTTTTTTTATTCGGTTAATCTTATGATAGGATTCCCTATAGAGTCATTGAAGCAATATCCTGCACACATGTTGCAATCTCCACTTCTCTAGGAGAACATGAGGCAGATTATATTAATAGAAAGTCCTTTCACAGCCTTAATGTTCAGGTAGAGATTATGTGAACATGTGAAATTATTATTTTCTGTGAGATGAATCTTTAAATTAATAGTAAAATTAACAGATAACAATCTACTTTCCGTGAGTATGTTGTGTCAGCGCTTTGAGGAAAGCTAGTTAAATTTGGTACAGTACAAAATACTGTTAATTTGAATTGGGACAGCAAAACCTACACAATAACCCCCTTTCATGACCCTCATGTGTCAGTAAAACCATAGTAAAAGTTAGAGATGATCTTTGGCATCCTAAAGGCACGTTTCAACGGTCTTCAGCGCTTAAGAGTCGCCAGAGTGGGCATCACAGATAGTGTCTGCATGTGCCATTCTGCACAATATAGCCACCAGAAAGGAGCCAGAACCACCACAGAAAGCTTCTCCCCGATGAAACTGACCCGAACACACTTGACCACCCAGCTGGTGCAAATGTAGTTGCAATCACCATACAATATTACACTTAATAAAAGCACATTGAAACTGCAGATAGGTCTCAAACTGTTTTATTGGTTTTGTGGGATGGGGGAGAGAGAAAGAAAGCAATAGAAAGTTTCATTAATAAATATTCATGCTAAAGTGTTACTTGGTTTAATAAGTTCACTGAGATCAGTTTAATCTAGCTGTTGCATTTATTTTTTAAATGTGGAGCCTCCTCAGCTCACAGTCAGGCTCCTTTAGTGTGCAGTCTAGCTCTATAGGCTCCTTTAGTGTGCAGTCTAGCTCTATAGGCTCATTTAGTGTGCAGTCTTATAGCTCTATTGAGTGCTATCCTTTAGTGTGCAGTCTAGCTCTATAGGCTCCTTTAGTGTGCAGTCTAGCTCTATAGGCTCCTTTTAGTGTGCAGTGTCTAGCTCTATAAGGCTCCTTTAGTGTACAGTCTAGCTCTATAGGCTCCTTTAGTGTGCAGTCTAGCTCTATAGGCTCCTTTAGTGTGCAGTCTAGCTCTATAGGCTCCTTTAGTGTGCAGTCTAGCTCTATAGCTCCTTTAGTGTGCAGTCTAGCTCTATAGGCTCCTTTAGTGTGCAGTTCTTTAGCTCTAGTATAGCTCCTTTAGTGTGCAGTCTAGCTCTATAGGCTCCTTTAGTGTGCAGTCTAGCTCTATAGGCTCCTTTAGTGTGCAGTCTAGCTCTATAGGCTCCTTTAGTGTGCAGTCTAGCTCTATATGCTCCTTTAGTGTGCAGTCTAGCTCTATAGGCTCCTTTAGTGTGCAGTCTAGCTCTATAGCTCCTTTAGTGTGCAGTCTAGCTCTATATGCTCCTTTAGTGTGCAGTCTAGCTCTATAGGCTCCTTTAGTGTGCAGACTAGCTCTATAGCTCCTTTAGTGTGCAGTCTAGCTCTATAGCTCCTTTAGTGTGCAGTCTAGCTCTATAGGCTCCTTTAGTGTGCAGTCTAGCTCTATAGGCTCCTTTAGTGTGCAGTCTAGCTCTATATGCTCCTTTAGTGTGCAGTCTAGCTCTATAGGCTCCTTTAGTGTGCAGTCTAGCTCTATAGGCTCCTTTAGTGTGCAGTCTAGCTCTATATGCTCCTTTAGTGTGCAGTCTAGCTCTATAGGCTCATTTAGTGTGCAGTCTAGCTCTATAGGCTCCTTTAGTGTGCAGTCTAGCTCTATAGGCTCCTTTAGTGTGCAGACTAGCTCTATAGGCTCCTTTAGTGTGCAGTCTAGCTCTATAGGCTCCTTTAGTGTGCAGTCTAGCTCTATAGGCTCTTTAGTGTGCAGTCTAGCTCATAGGCTCCTTTAGTGTGCAGTCTAGCTCTATAGGCTCCTTTAGTGTGCAGTCTAGCTCTATAGGCTCTTTAGTGGCAGTCTAGCTCCATAGGCTCCTTTAGTGTGCAGTCTATGCTCATAGGCTCCTTTAGTGTGCAGTCTAGCTCTATAGGCTCCTTTATGTGCAGTCTAGCTCCATAGGCTCCTTTAGTGTGCAGTCTATCTCTATAGGCTCCTTTAGTGTGCAGTCTAGCTCCATAGGCTCCTTTAGTGTGCAGTCTAGCTCTATAGGCTCCTTTAGTGTGCAGTCTAGCTCTATAGGCTCCTTTAGTGTGCAGTCTAGCTCTAATAGGCTCCTTTAGTGTGCAGTCTAGCTCTATAGGCTCCTTTAGTGTGCAGTCTAGCTCCATAGGCTCCTTTAGTGTGCAGTCTAGCTCTATAGGCTCCTTTAGTGTGCAGTCTAGCTCTATAGGCTCCTTTAGTGTGCAGTCTAGCTCTATAGGCTCCTTTAGTGTGCAGTCTAGCTCTATAGGCTCATTTAGTGTGCAGTCTAGCTCTATAGGCTCCTTTAGTGTGCAGTCTAGCTCTATAGGCTCCTTTAGTGTGCAGTCTAGCTCCATAGGCTCCTTTAGTGTGCAGTCTAGCTCTATAGGCTCCTTTAGTGTGCAGTCTAGCTCTATAGGCTCCTTTAGTGTGCAGTCTAGCTCTATAGGCTCCTTTAGTGTGCAGTCTAGCTCTAATAGGCTCCTTTAGTGTGCAGTCTAGCTCCATAGGCGCCTTTAGTGTGCAGTCTAGCTCTATAGGCTCCTTTAGTGTGCAGTCTAGCTCTATAGGCTCCTTTAGTGTGCAGTCTATCTCTATAGGCTCCTTTAGTGTGCAGTCTAGCTCCATAGGCTCCTTTAGTGTGCAGTCTAGCTCTATAGGCTCCTTTAGTGTGCAGTCTAGCTCTATAGGCTCCTTTAGTGTGCAGTCTAGCTCTATAGACTCCTTTAGTGTGCAGTCTAGCTCCATAGGCTCCTTTTGTAAAGGGCCCTGACTGAGTCTGTTTCCACCTGAAACATAATTCCACCACAAACATGATCATTACAAGTTTTTGGGAGGCTAATCAACTCACAAAAAGTTCCTTGACGAACACCTGTAATATATGTCAAGGGTTTTAAATCCTTACCTTGTTCACATTTCTTTTGAAGCCTGTTGAGGTAGAGGCTTTAGTTTCTGGGACAGGTTGTGAAAAATCCTACAATAAAATAGATGTGTAACTTGGGCCAGTCCCTGTTTTATGCCACACATTCAAATGTTTACCTTAATAAAAAGCCCAGTGCATTCACCTCAGCAACTGTCCCAGAACACAGACAGAGTGTCTTCATCATTTCCTCCTCCCTGATAAATAAAAGTAGGCCCATATGTTTCTGGTGTTCTGTCTGCTGCATACTGACCTCTGTGTGGGAGACTGTGTGTGTGTGCTGGCTTCAACAGGGACACTGCATTTCCCTCTACTGCAGAACATACAGTCAGCCATATTTAAAACTTAAAATAGTAATGTATCGCACACGTACCCAGTGTTACTTGCTTAGAGGAGCCAGCACCAGGGTCAGATTGTACAGCACCTGTAATCCCATCCATAATCGGCCGTCCCTTATTCCTATCAGAGCCAACTCAGTGTATTCTGGAGGAGTGGCCCTCCACTGGTTTTCTGAATTTCACTCTTTTTTCGGTTTGCCTCAAACAAATAAAAAAAAATAATAAAAGGTTGTGTCACGGATGGGTGTAGACGGGAAGCACGAGGAGACGAGAAATAACAATTAACAGGATTTTAATGCTCAAAGAACTCAGGAGAATCAACACACCATACGAACGCAACATATACAATAACCGACAAGGACTGAAGGAGAACACTGGGTTTAAATACACAGAGAACAGATCATGGGAACAAGACACAGCTGGGGCAAATTAACTAGACACAGGTGGAGGAACTGAACACAAACGAGGAGCGGGAAAACTGACACAGGACTAAACCAAAACACAGAGATGGGGAAAACTAAGAAACACAGATCACACTGGTGACATTACCCCCCCCTCCAAAAAAGACGCGTCCTCGCGCCGTACAATATCCAAAGGGGTGGGAGGGTGGGCGCCCTGAAGGCTTACGAGGGCATGGTGCAGGTCCGGGAAGCCTCCAGGGCGGAGCAGGCTGTGGGCGTGACCACGGCGGAGCAGGCTGTGGGCGTGGCCAGGGCGGAGCTGTGGGACCCTCGGGCGTCCAGGGCGGAGCTGTGGGACCCTCGGGCGTCCAGGGCGGAGCTGTGGGACCCTCGGGCGTCCAGGGCGGAGCTATCTCTTCAGGTGGCCATGGCGGTGCTGCCCCTTCGGGTGGCCATGGCGAAGGCGTATTGCCCCCCCCCCCAAAATTTTCTTGGGGAGAAGAACGGGTTTCAGCTCAGGCTCAGGAACAGTCTCTGGCTGGGTGGTCTCCGGCTGGTCGTGGCAGACGTGGGACAGGACCAGCGGTGAAGGCTCTGCAGGGCTGATGTGGGGCTCAGGTTCTGGCGGGCAGGCGATGGGCTCAGGGTCTGGCAGGCAGGCGACGGGCTCTGTCTCTGGCGGCTGGACGGTCTCTGGCTGGACGGTCTCTGGCTGGACGGTCTCTGGCTGGACGGTCTCTGGCTGGACGGTCTCTGGCTGGACGGTCTCCGGCTGGACGGTCTCTGGCTGGACGGTCTCCGGCTGGACGGTCTCCGGCTGGACGGTCTCCGGCTGGACGGTCTCCGGCTGGACGGTCTCTGGGGGAAGAAGCTCCGGAAGGTCGTCAAAAGGGTCTGGCTTGGCAGGGCTTGACGGGACCAGCGGTGAGGGCTTGACTGGGCTGGACGGGACCAGCGGTGAGGGCTTGACTGGGCTGGACGGGACCAGCGGTGAGGGCTTGACTGGGCTGGACGGGACCAGCGGTGAGGGCTTGACTGGGCTGGACGGGACCAGCGGTGAGGGCTTGACTGGGCTGGACGGGACCAGCGGTGAAGAAGTCTCGGCGGGACGAGACTCGGAAATGAGTTGAGGGGTGCTGGCAGGCTCTACGAAGTCGATGGTAAATGTAGATTCATTATTTACCAACACCCACTCAACACCCACTCAACACATGCGGCGAAATCGTAGCGAGGGCCGCTCCCTGGTAGGCGTGCCCGGGACCACTCACTGAGACTGGCAATGTAGAATACACAGAGGGATCGGTCAGGATAGTGAGTGAGGTACGCCAACTCCAGAAAATCCCTGGTGTGGGATTCCAGGGAACGGTTGTTCTGTTCCAGGCAGAGTAGAGCCACATCAGGAATATTCATTTTACGGGTTGGTTATTCTGTCACGGATGGGTGTAGACGGGAAGCACGAGGAGACGAGAAATAACAATTAACAGGATTTTAATGCTCAAAGAACTCAGGAGAATCAACACATACCATACGAACGCAACATATACAATAACCGACAAGGACTGAAGGAGAACACTGGGTTTAAATACACAGAGAACAGATCATGGGAACAAGACACAGCTGGGGCAAATTAACTAAACACAGGTGGAGGAACTGAACACAAACGAGGAGCGGGAAAACTGACACAGGACTAAACCAAAACACAGAGATGGGGAAAACTAAGAAACACAGATCACACTGGTGACAGGTTGTGTGTAAATAAATACTTACTAGGCTACTTTTAATTATATTTTTATATTTTGTCTTTATCAGCTGCCAAAAACGTTTGGAGTTGCATCTAAAAATCAATGAATATTAATCCTTACAGGTATATACATGCAATTTTTTTCACTATATTATAAAAATATAGGCTATATTTTACACACACATACATTCATAGCCTATATATACATCATTTCACATGAATAAAGAACGTATTTATTTAGCTTACACATTAACGCAATCAGCAATCTTTCTCCAACAGTCTTCTCTTGCTTTGGCAGCAGAGACCGTATTGTTTCGAGCTTGTAATACATATTTAAATTCATCGTAATTCTGAATGATTATCTCTTGCTCCTCCGCGGAAAGAAAGTCGCTCTCGCTCTATCCATATCGAACGCGATTGGTTGTTCGGTGCCAACGTCACTTTGGTATGTGCACGCGCTCGTGGAGTAATCATAGCTTAAGATCAAAGCCTGAGTTGACAGAGAAAGTTGATGAGCTGCTTCATGGTACCAATAAAGCCTGATTGCATCGGTTTGGTTTTGTCAACTCAAAACTAATCCTGTAACTCTGAGTTTGTTCAGCTACCTTCATGGTACAGGCCCCAGGTACTTTGAGTCTTTATGCTTTCGATGTTTATAAATAAGCTTGATATGTGTCTGGGAAGATGTTATGTTTATGTTTTGTTGACATGTCGAGTGTTTTCGGTATTATATTTCGTTTTTAGACTACTAAACAGCACAAGACTTTAATTAAGTAACTTACGCCCGTTTCACACATACTCCGTTTGCAGTGCGTATGCGGTGCGTATTTTTTTCCGTACCCATGTTAACAGGTTAGAGCTTTCACACTGCACGCGGATGCAGTCCGTCGATCCGTTCCAGTTGCGGTGCGTATACAGCAGTGCAGAGATCGTTTCCGCACCGAGTCTATTTTTGCTGTGCTGCAAACGCTGAATTAAAGTGACAGAGCACGGTTCGTGGTCAAAATGAACACAGATTGACCTGAAAATGTAGTAATTTCACCATAAATGCATTTAATTCAATAAAATGTAGTAATCTCCCCATAAATGTATTTAATTAAATACTACTTTTCATCTTTATACTTTAAGACCGGGGTTTTAAGCAAGGAAAACGACAATTTACCTCAACAAGGACATAATAATAAACGACATTCATTCGTGGAGGTGGAACATGCAAGATTTATTGTATTAAAATTTAAATGCAAAAGAAAATGCATGAGAGTCGGCTGTTTTTGTCAATTTTAAGTTTTAATTTAAAATGTTTACGATTTTAATATAAGTACATGGTTAAATATTTGACCACTTTCTCAAGCAACTTAATATAGAAGTAATGCATATTATTAATGCATATTATGCATTAGTAATGCATAGGAATTATAGGCCTATGTTGTTTAAATTGTGTTTAAACGTGCATATGTCCATTCAAGTTTGTATATGTGTACAAAGATAATCGCAATGCTGAAAAAAACTTTTTTTTAATAAAAGTTGCTGCATAACTTTATGGATTTATAACTTCTGAAAAATAGTGAGTAGGCCTATGTGTTTGGTACAGCCGCGGATCAGTTACGCACTGCAAACGCAGCATATGTGAAAGCACTATAGCGTGTGCTGCTCCTGTACCGTATACGCACCGCAACTTGCACCGCATACGCACTGCACACGGAGTATGTGTGAAACGGGCGTTAGGCTTTCTGTTTGTGTTGCGTGATTTAAAGAAAACTAAGTGTGCACTTTGCTCACACTTTTCTCCAAAATAAAAGCTAAAGGGTTTAAGTGAAGAAATTAGGACAAAAGTATTGTAATTTTCCTATTCTATAGCGTAATATAAAATATCCTTTTGAAATATTCATTTTCATTTATACAGTAGCATACATATAGGCTATATGGATTTTCCATCATAGGAATAATTATATAAATCATTATACTATTATAATAAATGTTTGGCATTCTAAAACACCAGTGATAATGTAATGTAGACTGAGACTCTATATCATAACTAAAAAGATGTTTGAGCCCTCTTTAGGTACAAGTCAATGCTTTTTCTTTGTTCAATGTGCACAGGTCATGGGTCAAACCCGGTTGAAGCTCTTAATTTTGAGCTCTCAAAGTGCATCAGATTGAGCATTTAACCTTAAAATGAACAAAAAAATTGCGGGGGAGCATGCCCCCGAACCCCCCATACATGGACAGAGGTCCACACAACAGTTTTACAAAATCAAGTGGGAAAGAACAATAATTTATAAATTGTGCCCCAGCATATACAACAAAGTTCCTTTTAAACTTTTAGTCATTAATAGCTGTTATTGCCAAAATTTAAATTTCACATCCATCCCCCACACTTTTGAAAAGCTTGCTACGCCCCTCATAAATCAAAGAAATTACTCCTAAACTCATTATTATCTTGTGAACAGATTTAATTGTGATATTGATACATTTTGTAGTCTACATGATGAAACATTTGATCATTTATTTTGGAGTTTGTTTTTGTTTTATAACACACATGGGAACAGCACATAACGTCTATGGAACAGCATTAGGTTTGGGAGGTTCTTCCTGCCACGTGCTGTCAAGAGTCTCTCTGATTGGCGGGTTCGCGCTGACGACAGTCTCTCTGATTGGCGGGTTTGCTCTGACGTCAGCTCCATCATGGCGGCGCCCTCGTGCTGTGCATGTGTGTGAACAGTGTGTGATAAAACAAGACAACTACATGTAAGATTTACCTTTAATTTCACAACGAATGCTGTAAAACACTCCTGTTGAGAACGAATCGCATTTTTATCAGTAAATGTTTGTCTAATTATATAGTTTGTATCGAACTTAACGCTAATGTGCGTGTTGTAGACTGTTGTTGAAGTTGAAGACTTTATTTTACCGTGTTCTTCTGTTACATATATTACCTTTACTTACTGTAGTAATGACATTACATTATGCATACTTACTAGCAACTAACCCAACGATAACTTTAATCCTATAGTATGTGTTTGTTGTTGATTAATATTACCCAGTGCTTAAACACGGACACCTTAAAATGAAGTGTAACGTTATGATAATGCCATGCTATTTTAGTTTTAATCTTTATATTACTAGTATAGTATTCATTACTTCAATGAGCTCATTGTTTCTGCCTTAAACTATTACATTGTTTACATTAAATGTTTAGCTAACTATGCATTGTTTGCATACAAATCATGATTTATATATGTACATTTCTGAAATACATAACTTAGACAGTTTCCTCTAAAGTGTAATGTGGACTCATGCATTTTCTGTAAAGCTGTGAGAAACGCAATACAAATAAATGTGAATTGAATTGAATTATTACAGTCAAATTTTGTATATAGTGTTTACATGATGAGTAGCAGCAGGATCTTTTTATCTCATATTCAGCACACAAACCCAAAGTCCTGTATGTACTCCTCATGTTTGCTAAGATTATAGAGTAAATGCTTATAATAGTGTACATTAAGAGTCAGGTGACCCGCCTTCATTATTTCTCCTCATACAATAGATGCAGTGTTTCCCCTACCATTGTTTTGGGGGGGCGGCCCGCCCCCTCAAAACTGCCCCCCGCCCCCCCTGAATGAAAAATTCCCCGAGGAAAAAAAAAAACTGGACGCAAGAGCTCCATGTAGTAACTTTAGCGGCGATGCTCGCGATAGAGCAGTTTAGTACACTTGAAATCAAATCACGACAGACTAGTGTGTGAATATTAAACGGCTAAAATACTATTTAAATATGAATCACTGTGTGAATGAATGAACTGCAGAAGACGCGCAGTTTCATTTCACACACACACACACGCTCGAGCTGGTGCAGACGACGCGCAATTTCATTTCACACACACATGCGTGACGATCGACCTGTTGTTTTCATTGACAGTAAAAGGTTGTTTTTGCCTATATGAGGACACAAATGCATGAACTTCCTCTCCAGACTCTAGATCCGCTCTTAAAGTAACTCCGTGAGCATTTAACCGCTTCATTTGAGAAATCTATCGTCATGTCATAAACAGAAACTCAAAGGTCTTCACGGCAACCCGTCAAAACAAAAGTTCGGTTAAACTTGACAGAAATATATTACTGTTGTACAGTAGAATTTAGATGCATCAATGTAATAATAATACTAACACTAATACAAATAAATTATGATCTCAACTTTATTTTTTAAGGAATAATACATTTTTCTTCCATGTTTTAATTTTAACAGTAAAGCTCATTGTGCAGCACGTTGTTTGACAAATAAGTTTGTTCAATTTCATATGATTAAAAGAAATGTAATTAATGTTTTGTCTTCATTTGGTTACCAGAAAAAACAACAGAATTTGTGTGGGGAAAAAAACATTTAATAGATTTAAAAAAAAAAAAAAAAGATTGTATAAGTTTAATAATTGTTTATAATAAAAGTTTTATGATTTCAATTAATTAGACATGAATTTTTTTTACTAAAAAATGTACACCAAGTGTCCGTAACACGCCCGCTCCGCGACACTAGTTTCGGGGGATCGACCCCCCCCCCCCCTTGAAAAAAATCCTAGGGGAAACACTGAGATGACACTAAATCTCATCACTCTTGATAATATGCTTTTATTAATTTTGTCATTAAATTGAATTACGATGTATACTGATGCACACATATGGCCGTACCGCGGTATTACTGATGTATACTGATGCACACATATGGCCGTACCGCGGTATTACCGATGTATACTGATGCACACACGATGTATACTGATGCACACAGCGCGGTATTACCGATGTATACTGATGCACACAGCGCGGTATTACCGATGTATACTGATGCACACAGCGCGGTATTACCGATGTATACTGATGCACACACCGCTGTATTACCGATGTATACTGATGCACACACGATGTATACTGATGCACACACCGCTGTATTACTGATGTATACTGATGCACACAGCGCGGTATTACCGATGTATACTGATGCACACAGCGCGGTATTACCGATGTATACTGATGCACACACCGCTGTATTACCGATGTATACTGATGCACACACCGCTGTATTACCGATGTATACTGATGCACACATATGGCCGTACCGCGGTATTACCGATGTATACTGATGCACACACCGCTGTATTACCGATGTATACTGATGCACACAGCGCGGTATTACCGATGTATACTGATGCACACACCGCGGTATTACCGATGTATACTGATGCACACATGATGTATACTGATGCACACACCGCTGTATTACCGATGTATACTGATGCACACACCGCTGTATTACCGATGTATACTGATGCACACACCGCGGTATTACCGATGTATACTGATGCACACACCGCTGTATTACCGATGTATACTGATGCACACACGATGTATACTGATGCACACAGTGCGGTATTACCGATGTATACTGATGCACACACCGCTGTATTACCGATGTATACTGATGCACACACGATGTATACTGATGCACACAGTGCGGTATTACCGATGTATACTGATGCACACACCGCTGTATTACCGATGTATACTGATGCACACACGATGTATACTGATGCACACAGCGCGGTATTACCGATGTATACTGATGCACACAGCGCGGTATTACCGATGTATACTGATGCACACACCGCTGTATTACCGATGTATACTGATGCACACACCGCGGTATTACCGATGTATACTGATGCACACAGCGCGGTATTACCGATGTATACTGATGCACACACCGCTGTATTACCGATGTATACTGATGCACACACCGCTGTATTACCGATGTATACTGATGCACACATATGGCCGTACCGCGGTATTACCGTGCCTGTACCGCGTTACGCCGCCTCTGACTCCGCCCCTCTCTCCCGCAGGAGATGAAGAAGAAGATGAAGAAGGTGAAGGTGAAGAAGGCCAGCGGGCGCCTGCTGTCCTCCAGGAGGGGCATCGTGGTCCGGGGCCAGTGGAAGGCCGTGGGTGTGGACCCCAGTGTGTTCTCGGACCCGGGGCTCGACGGCCTGGTGTGCTTCGAGGAGCTCACCGATTACTCCCTGGTGGAGCCCGAACGGGCCGTCGCTGTGCGGGAAAACACACCGAAAGACAAGAAGAAGAAGAGAAAAGCCGGCGAGATCGACGCTGAAGAGCAGCCGCAGTCTGACGTTGAAGAAAACCCTGATGGACAGAAGAAAAAGAGGCAGAAGAACAACAAACCGGACGAGGAATCCCAGGAGGAGACGGTGGAGGATCAGATCTCACAGGACGAGTGTTCCGATGTGACTCCACAAACACAACACACAACAGCCAAGAAGAAGAAGAAGAAGAAGCAGAAGAAGCCAGCGCCTGCGGACGCTCCAGCTGAGTGCCAGAAGAAGAGCAGGAACTGGAGCGCGGCTCTCGAGGACCCCGAGGCTCCGGGGACAGACGTGTCTGCGTGGAAAGACCTGTTCGTACCAGCGCCGGTTCTAAAAGCTCTCAGTGTGCTTGGGTTTGCAGCCCCGACCCCCATCCAGGCCCTGGCGCTGCCGCCGGCCATCAGAGACCGCCTGGACGTGCTGGGAGCGGCCGAGACCGGTGAGTCCCTATACTAATCCTCATCCCCATCCCGATGACCTAAAAAGTCAAAATTGAGACAAAATGTGCAAAAACAATTCTCACAATTTTGACTTTTTATGGCATAATTATGATAAAAGTCAAATTTATGACTCAATATCTCATTATTATTATTATTTGGTTTGACAATTTTAACTTGTCATGTTTTTGCATGTGTTCAAACTAGGGATGTAACGATTCAAATCGATAAAAATGTGTGACGATTCAAGTCGGTTGAAATGTTAAACGAATCGCGATACATGTTTTAAGCAGCAGGGGCGTTTACTGTAGCCTAACTGTTGTGAACCTCGCTTTACAGGCACAATAGCAGCAAGCACACACTGGCGAAGCTAGCGAGTGTTTTCACTTCATTCATGGAACTTGAGCTTGAGTAAGCCATGCCGTCTCTAGCCAAGCTCAACTTCCATAGGAATGAACTGAAAACTAGGGGTCGACCGATTATCGGCGCCAATATTCAGCATTTTTATGGTTATCGGTATCGGCCATTTTCAAAACCGATTTGCCGATAAAATAATTTTATTTTGAAATGCGCTATATTTGGCTCTAACGCAGCCACCTCTGTCGGAACTCACCACTCTGTAGACTAGACTTATGTTCCCGCACATCTGATTTGTTATGAGGCACGAGTCCGGCCAATCAGTGCGAAAGCTGAGGCACTGAAAGTGTTGCTCTCTCACACCGAGAGCACTCGCTCGCTGACTGGAGCTGCTTCACTGATCACGCATCAGTCTCTCAAAGTTAAGGCAGCAGCAGACTTTGCTGAAGATGCAATACTTTACTACACTGAAGTTGCAAAATACCTCAATATTAATAGAGTCCTGTGATTTCCGCGATGCAGAAAACAGACGGAATCGCGCAATCCAGTCATAAAAATGGATTTACTGTATAAAGCGGAATATCGCGGAATTTGTCAACTTTTTGACGAATTAATAAAAAGCAGGTCAGTACAAATCAAACCGCAAAAAGACTATTTAATATGAATACTGGTTGCGTGTCTCTAAATGAATGCCGCAGACGCGTGATCATTACCACACACACACACACACACACACTGGAGCACGCGTGACGCTTGCGCTGTTTTCTGCCTCAGCCGCATCATTATATGAGGACATGATTGCATAAACATCATCTCCAGAGTAGTGATGTTACGTATGACACTGAAGCTTCGATGTGCGTATCGCGAAAGCGAAGCAATTTCTATTGAAGCCCCGTATCGGGGTGTGTATTGGTTTCCCAGAGGTCACGTGATCGATGACAAATGAAGCCTCACTTTCTGTCCAATCACGTGCGCGTTTCGCTTTGGGTGTCAGAAGGTTTGAAGGTCCTTGTTGGCTCAGTCTGGTTGATGGGTTTGTGAGGAGAGTGCTGTACTTTGAAAGTTAATCAATACATTACATTTAAATAACCAAAACTACTTATTATTATTTTTTTGTTGTTGTGTCTTTTTGTTTTTGTAAGATCGTTGCACTTTTGGTGTTTTTTTTTTTTAGGTAATTTGGTGTTGGTATTTGGGTGTTTGGTGAAGGGTTTGTATTTACAGCAATGGCAACAGCCAAAAAAAGGAGACTTCCCCTAACTGGGAATATTTTGAGCTTATAGCTTCCACATGTATGAATGCATTTAAAAAAAAATATATATATATATATATTATTATTTTATTTTTTATCATTGTATTGTATAATTGTTGACCGTTGATGTGTCTTATATTCAGTCAATGTACATGTACAATCACTCCCCCCCAAAAAAAGTATCCTCACACTTCTGAGGTGGAAACCTTTGGCTTCTGTTGGACAGTGCTGTAGACCAGCGCAAACAAAGCTCAAATGCCACTTCTGATGCGATCCTAGAAGTGGATAAATACCTTACAGAGACAAACATACAAAGAGCTGAAGATCCACTTGAATACTGGAGAATGCAGAAACATGTCTACCTCCATCTATATACATTGGCATTACAGAATAATTAAAATCTTTATCACTTTTCTGTCATTCCTACAGTTACATAAGCACTATCACTGACAAGTGTCAGATGAACAGATTATCCTATCACACAATGTCCTTATTCACTGTGTGTGTGTGTGTGTGTGTGTGTGTGTGTGTGTGTGTGTGTGTGTGTAGAGAGAGAGAGAGAGTAGTGATCTTATTAAATCATATGCTCATTTTATATTTTGTCACACTTTAATGGGTAAAATAATTTATTTATTAATGGACAAATCAAACACAAAGTGTAAGGCTTTTTATTTGTACACATAACATTGAAATGATGTAGTGTGTTGTGGTTGCTTCATCTGACAGCTTTTAACGCAGGCTTCTGGCTGCTTTATTTTAAATAAGCACCAGATGGCGCTGTTCTCGACACTCTCGAAGCTTTGAATCTTTTCCCGGAACAGTCAGAGGAAAGCCTCATTGCTTCACGATGCTTCATTTCCCCATCCCTACTCCAGAGCCGCTTAGTCACTTCATGAGCTTTTTAATGTTTCAACTGAGAAAAGTTATCGTCGTATCCATAGGGTCATATCATAAACACACAGAAACTCAAAGATCTCAACGGCAACCCGTCAAAATAAAAGTTCGGTTTTTCATAGGGCCCTTAAAATGTCATTTTTGTTAAACTGTAAATAAATTGATTAAGTTTGATGATTTTAATTTATTAGAAATGCTTTTTGATTACTAAAATTTTATTTAAACATTAAAATAGAGTCTTTAAGTTTTACAAAATGTTTACAGAATGCTGCTGGGTGCTCCCTGCACTTTTTACAAGTTATTATTATTATTATTATTAATAACAGTTCTCAGATTCAAATATATGTTTAAAATCACTTAAAGAAAGTATTTGTCAAAACCCTTTGTTATTCTTAATTTTGACATTAATTTACAGTTTTACACCAGACATATATAAATAATAGGTTCAAAATATCGGTATCGGTCTATTTGATCTGTAATAATCGGTATCGGCATCGGCCCTGAAAATCACATATCGATCGACCCGTACTGAAAACGCTCGGTTTGCTCCGCGCCAGTGTGTGCCATAGACTGTGCCAGTGTGTGCCATAGACTGTGCCAGTGTGTGCCATAGACTGTGCCAGTGTGTGCCATAGACTGCCAGTGTGTGCCATAGACTGTGCCAGTGTGTGCCATAGACTGTGCCAGTGTGTGCCATAGACTGTGCCAGTGTGTGCCATAGACTGTGCCAGTGTGTGCCATAGACTGCCAGTGTGTGCCATAGACTGTGCCAGTGTGTGCCATAGACTGTGCCAGTGTGTGCCATAGACTGTGCCAGTGTGTGCCATAGACTGTGCCAGTGTGTGCCATAGACTGTGCCAGTGTGTGCCATAGACTGCCAGTGTGTGCCATAGACTGTGCCAGT
This sequence comes from Chrosomus eos, assembly GCA_036326025.1. Lineage (NCBI taxonomy): Eukaryota > Metazoa > Chordata > Actinopteri > Cypriniformes > Leuciscidae > Chrosomus > Chrosomus eos. Next base: position 40,526,661 of record CM070832.1, read on the forward strand.
GTGTGCCATAGACTGTGCCAGTGTGTGCCATAGACTGTGCCAGTGTGTGCCATAGACTGTGCCAGTGTGTGCCATAGACTGTGCCAGTGTGCGCCAGTGTGTGCCATAGACTGTGCCAGTGTGTGCCATAGACTGTGCCAGTGTGCGCCAGTGTGTGCCATAGACTGTGCCAGTGTGTGCCATAGACTGTGCCAGTGTGCGCCAGTGTGTGCCATAGACTGTGCCAGTGTGTGCCATAGACTGTGCCAGTGTGTGCCATAGACTGCCAGTGTGTGCCATAGACTGTGCCAGTGTGTGCCATAGACTGTGCCAGTGTGTGCCATAGACTGTGCCAGTGTGTGCCATAGACTGTGCCAGTGTGTGCCATAGACTGCCAGTGTGTGCCATAGACTGTGCCAGTGTGTGCCATAGACTGTGCCAGTGTGTGCCATAGACTGTGCCAGTGTGTGCCATAGACTGCGCCAGTGTGCGCCAGTGTGTGCCATAGACTGCGCCAGTGTGTGCCATAGACTGTGCCAGTGTGTGCCATAGACTGTGCCAGTGTGTGCCATAGACTGTGCCAGTGTGTGCCATAGACTGCCAGTGTGTGCCATACAGTAGGTTACCAACCAGAATAATACTTTCAACGCCGCCGCTTTGCCGCGGCGGTGAATTTCGGGGTGTGTTTGCTGCCTTTAACCGCTAAGAGGCGCTACAATCACAGACTTTGAAAAGTGTCCGTTCATTCTCTCTATTGCGTAATCTGCCGCTGCGCCGCGGCTCATTCAGAGCGATTGAAAGCTGGTAGCAGATGAATTTAAGTGAAATGTAGTTAAATAATTCATCACAATACTTAAATTAAATTGAATAAATAATGAAAACATTTCCATATAAAACATTGCAATAGAAACATATTAGGCTACATCAAGGCTTTGGTAGAGTATAAGACGTTGACGTAAACGTTCAGGCGGTGGCTCTGTGGTTAACGCAACGACACGGAGATCCGAGAGACCCGAGATCGAATCTCAATATAACACCATGTTGGCCGACAGCATTAATCTTTAACCGTTCTTGATGCTTAACCCTCTGAGGTCTGAGCTGTTTTGGGGCTCTTTCGGTGTTTTGGTATGCCCTGACATTTGTGCTTATTTCAGCTACTTAAAACATACCATTTGCCAACATATAAATTTGCTGTATTCAGCACAAACTCTGCTACAATAATATGTGAGCAAAATTGATGTACTTGTTTGCATTTTATAGAAAAAAAATAATATGCGTGGTTAGTACGTTTTGGAAAAAAAAATGTCACTGCAATAAGGCCATTTAACACATAATGAATAGTTGTCCACAATACTTTTGAGTTACTATTCTTGTAGGCTAGAATTTTTACTTCAAAATGAAGTGAAAATCATTCTGACCACTCTTTCAGAAACATCAATATAACGATTTGAATTTCTTACATCAGTTTTTGGGTCAGCAGTGCTGTATGCGTGGGAGTGTTAATGCCCATGAATATTAATGTGATTTACACCTGGGAAGACTAAAGACACTCCCCCAATGGCTAATGGGCCATCAAGGTGCTTTGAGGCAGCCTGAACAAAGAATGATTCACTGGTGAACAAAAAGTTAAAAAGAACAGCATTTATTCAAAATAGAATTTACGGTCTTTCCTAAGAATGTAAAGACTTAAAGTCATTACTATCACTTAACACATCCTTTCAAAAAAACAAACATAAAAATACCAAACTTGTTTTTTTTATAAAAAAAATATTTTTATTCAAAGAATACTAAAAAAAAACTACCGCAGGTTTAAAAAACTGTTTGAATAGACTCATGGGCGAATGCGAGTCTACAGAGCTCAGTTGCGGTCCAGTTTCCCGTGCAGGAAGAAATCGCAGTGTCTGTGGAACCATGTCAACATCGGTCTCTGTTTTCCATGACAGCGTGGACTGCATGTTGCTCGTCTGCTTGTTTGCCTTGGCTCTCTTCGGAACTGGTGCTTGGACATTGTCACATCTGTTATAAAAAAAGAAGAAAGAAAAAGTGTGAGCATGCTGATAAGACAATCAAAGAAACTGTATTATTATCATTATCAATCACTAATTACCATGGATTTAAAAAAGACATATTTGTAATTTCACACAAGAATGGGAACTTTTACATTATGACAATGTAAACACAATTAGGCTACATTTCATCTGTAAAATATTACGTCTATGCACTTACTCAGTATTATTCTCGATCGCACTGAGAACTGAACGACACCTGCGTGTCCCTCTGCGAGGTGCTGGAGAAGGAGAACGTGATGCAGCCAATTTCCTAAAAAACAAAACAAAATAACTGTTAGCATACATTATGTATACAACAGAGTTATTGAATATTCTGTACTGAATATGCATCTGTTACTGAATATTCTATATAGGTATTATTGTTTTTTTTGTATTATGTTTTGTTATTAAGTGTTAAAGCTGCCGTGACAATATAATTTCCTGCAAAGGATCAATAAAGTATCAACAACAACAACAACATCTGTTGATGGCCCATATAGAATGCATGCTGATAACACAATCAAAGAAACTGTATTATTATTACGCTTATCAATCACTAATTACCATGGATTAATTTCACACAATAATAGGAACTTTTACATTATGACGATGTAAACGATATTACGTCTATGCACTTACTCAGTATTATTCTCGATCGCACTGAGAACTGAACGAGACCTGCGTGTCCCTCTGCGAGGTGCTGGAGAAGGAGAGCATGATGCCACATTCCTAAAAACAAAACAAAACAACTGTTAGCATACATTATGTATACAACAGAGTATCTGTTGATGGCCCATATAGAACGCACGCATTTATTATGTACACTCAATGAACGGATCGTTCGCGATCGACACATCGCTACATTTCAAACATTTACACCTGTATTCACAGTGCATAAGGCAGTAAGCATGATAATTAGTGTCATAGGCTAACTAAAACTGAACATTTGCGAGTATCTATGGCCCATATAGACAGCACGCATTTAGGGATAGGCTACACAATGAACGGATTGTTCGCGAACGAACGACACATCACTAACTTACATTTCAAACATTACACCTGTATTCACAAACAAGTATTTACGCATGATGAAGTGTCATAGGCTAAACAAAACTGAACATTTATATATAACATATTGTATTTAGACAGAATCTATCACGTTTTTACCAGAGTCTGAAATATCACATATAACCTAGCAGTTATTCCCCAAAAAATGCATTACACATAGGCTAAGGCAGTAGGCTATTTTAGCATGATAAGTCATGGGCTAACCAAAACTGAACATTTATATATAAAATATATTGTATTTAGACAGTATCACGTATTTTACCGGAGTCTGAAATATATTTATCTCAATCACATAACCTAGAAGTTATTCTCGAACAAAATGCACTACACATAAGGCAGTAGGCTATTTAGCATGATAATCAGTGTCATAAACTAATCAAAACTGAGTGAAAAATATGTATGCTATATACAAATATGTTCAGAGAATATCACATTTAAAAAGTTTACACGAGCATACAATGTTAGGGATATTGTGAGGTATTTCCTATGTCAAAAGCTAGCCAAAACTAGGCAAAATATAAAATTCATTTGAGCTCTATATGATAAGAAAACGAATTATAACACTAAAAAACTTACTCCGAACTTCTATCCTCGGTTGGATCAATTCGTTCTTGAAAATGCAGCCTTTTCGTCGTCCGAATTGCAATCTTCCTCTGAAGAAAATGTGAATTCGTCATCACTGTCCAGAATCATCTGAAGGGCCTCTCTGCTGCCATCCTCCAAACGCGATGAACTAACAGTGAATGATCTGATGAAGAAGCTTCATGATTTTGTGGCATGATCGCGGGGCGTGCCGCGTGTGCGATGCATAGATCACCTATTTTACCATGTGAAAAGCGCTGGGGGCGTGGCGATCTGAGCTGATTAATGATAATGAGGGGAGAACGAAACAACTGTAACTCTCCTTGGTTTCAAACGGATTACATAAACTGGAAATATAATTTTTTTTAGTAGCTTACTTCATTTAAAAGAAGAGAATCTCAGCTTCATAAAGAGACATCTCTCGTATCTCTGTGACAAGTATTAACAGAGTTACAGTTATTTTTTCGGACGCGTTTCAGAACGGACTTCACTGACGGAGAGAAGGTAAAACGCGCATCATGTTTATTATTCTTTATTTGACGAAAAGCACAACACTTTGTTTTTATTGTGAGTACCCTAAAAAAAATAGAAACTAAACAGGATCTAATGATGTACAACACTTAAATGTAAGATAAAAATCAACAGAGTAATTTGAGTCTCTTTTGCACTGATAAGGAAAAAAGTGAGCTCATCACGCCCCCGTGACGGCCGACCTCAGAGGGTTAAATAGGTGACTCTTTATTTGTGAGTTTATTAACTGTTTATTTATTTAAAGTCAAGCGTTTTGTTTAATAATCAATGGCATATTACAACATTGCTACAGTAGAGCTGGGGGGTTGTAAGGGGGGGCTTCTTACATTCGCTTCATAAACACACGCACACTAGCACACACATGCTATCTTTTTTCTGCACCCGATGGATAGACTCATAATTATCAAGCCCCACTGCCCCCATCGCCCCAACGCAATGCTAATGAAATACGCAACAAGCTTAAAATGTTCCAATTTATTGAAGTAACAAGTAGGCTAGTATCTAAATACAAACTAAACAAACAAAAACAAAAATAGAGAAAATTAAAGTGCTGCTGTGTCAAAATGTTAAAAAAAAGAAAAGAAGAGAAATCCATTTGGCAAGACAAAAAAATGAAAAAATTAAAATAGACATAACATAGGCTAATGTGTTTGATATGGGATTAAAATTATGGGCAGTGCATGAGATATAAACTAATGATTAATTATGTCAAAATTCCTTTGTTCCGATCAGAGCATGCGAGCATTTCTGGATATTCCTCAGCTCGCTCATTCCGCTCAGGGTCGCGCGCTCATGCTGTCTCCGACTAGTTTTTTTTCTAGTCAACTAGTAGCCTAGTTGTTTATTTAAGCCATCAGTGGACAAATCACCCCTTTATATTGATTTAATAACTTAAATAGGCTATACAGGGTAATGAGTGAGTGTTATAAAGCTGCACTCAAGCGCACGAGCCGGCAATGGTGAATGTGTAAAAAATAGCAAGGAGACATTTCATTGTTTATTAATAAACTGGTGTTTTCTGCGTCGCTGCAAAGATGAAGATGCGATGTAGACTCGCCATGAACGAATAAAGATATAAAAGGCATAAAAAGGAAAAGTTCCTCCCGTTGGCGCGCCCAACCTGTCACTTCTCTAGGCTATTTCCCACCCATAGAGGGGCGCGCCCCACACTTTGAGCGGCAACTACCATCTGTAGTTAGGGGGGATCTAGCCGGTGTTCTGTCTCTCCCTCTCTCTGCCGTGCAAGCGGCCGCGCGCTACACAGTTTGAACCTGTCTATGGTTTGAACTTGCATAATCACGTAGCCTTTCGAAAACCGGGACATTCATTGTCCCGGGAGAGTGCTTCAATTTCCCGGGACAGGTTATTAAAAAGGACAATCCCGGTAAAACCGGGACCGGTGGCAACCTAACTTGCATTTAGACTTTATTTCCATGCAAAAAAGAAACACACAATCTTATTCTTGCTACATTTTAAATTTGTTTTGCCAAAGAAATTGCAGCTAAATTAAACAAAACGGTACAAATCGAAAATAGTCCACAGCAACATAAATTAAAGACATGAGTTTTGCCTCTCTCGCGCTGGATCTCAGCAAGTTTATTTAGTCTCCCTTGCTCAAACATTCTTAAACTCTACAGAACCAGTTGAAACAACTGGATTGAACACTTCAATTTAAATTTGTGTGTGAAAACACTTTAAATAGGCTACAATAAATAAACTACAATATTTATAATTTAATCAAATATGGGGACACATCGAGAGATGTAGCCTATCCTTAAAATAATTTTGCCTTTGCCATCGGGCTGGCTATCCGACACTCTCCATATGAATGAGGAACATTAACACCTATTGTCTGTCCCTCCAAACCCCCCACAGGCTCTCTGAGTCTGAGTCTGACTTAAAATAAAGAGAAGTCGCAATTCACACTTAAATCGCTCTTCTAGCATTAAAGTGTTGATAATGAAAGAATTAAATGATTTAAGCTACATGTTGTGGTATTTCTGTCATAAAAGTTTATTACTAAATATTTCATTATTTAAATAATTTAAGAAATAAAACTGGTTTGGGCCAGCTTTTTCCAAGCAAAACTAAATATAATCTTCAAACGCATGTTCATTTTGTTGTCATGAACAAAATGCTCAACTCAATATTAAATTCTACAGGGATCTTTGGGTCCAGGCATGTAAAATGTGAATTAGTTATTTTTTAAATTATTATTATTCAAATAAATATCGGTGCTTCGTGGTAGCCTACTGCTGATAAACTAAATAACATTTAGATAATAATTATGAACTTTAAATGAAACAATATAGCAACACTTCGAAGAATAAATGATTTGATCTGTTTTTACATTTTAATTCAGGGCGATTTTAATTAAACGAGATTTTCACCTTGTCATTTTCTCATTGCGAGGCGCTCACAATCACATAAACATATTTGAGCAGATTCTCTGTACCTCTCGTTTTCATATGGATTACATAATCAGATAACATTTATTAACCTAAATATTTAGACATTTAAAGGCTTTAGACATATCCGATTTCCTATCTTGACTGAGCTGAGGCAAGTGGCTTTCGGTTTATTTTTGTGACGCGCAGTTCCCGGAGACCGAGAGAGACGACAGATAAACTTTTGTCATTAGCCTAAAAAAAAGTTTACAGTTTTGAACGATGTAGGCTACTCTACTCTTATCTGTATGACCAAAAAAAATCACGTATAGCCTATTAAGTTATTTTAGCTGTTATGAGAAAAATAAATCAAATGAACGCGCTGCCTCGTTTGTCGAAAACTTTGCTTAAAACCATGTTTTTAAAAACTCTATGTAGGCTATAGGGAATACAACAAATATAGATATATATAGGCCTATATATCTTTTTTTTATACAAAACTGCTTTTGAACAATTGGTATTATTAGCTACAGATCTAAAGTCGTTCTGTTGGATAGCCTATTTGTTCCTTAGTGTAAAATGGAAATGCATGGTAATATTATTTTATAAATATAAGCAAAAAAATATGTGGTGTAACAGAGTTTTCGAACTAAACAAATCTGCATTAATAGCCTAAAAATATATATATTTTTACATAAGTCCATGTTTGTTCGGGATTTGAACGCAGGTCTTCCGATTGATGAACCGTCAGCTCTACCACTCGGCCATGTCGAAGCTCACTGAGAAAAGCCCAAACGTTTATTTCACCAGTGTGTGTTCGCTCAAATGAGTGAGAATGTTTTGTTGTTAGCCTATTGTGAGTGTAGCCTACTTTACATGAATAAAATAGACCTTTTACAGTTTTAAAATATGATATCCTATCTGTATGACCAAAAATAACGAAGTAGGCTATAGCCTGTTAAGTTATTTTAGCAGAAAAAGAAATTCAAGTGAATGCGGCGTTTGTCGAACTCTAATTCAATGGCAGAAGAAAACCCCATTTTAGAATACGCACTAGGCATGGTGTGTCAAAATACTTAATTATAAACTTCAATATTTCGTTCAAAACCACATCAAAACGCTTTGTGACATTTTAAAAAGCCGTGAATGTATTAATGCCACTGGAACCAGGATCGTAACTGAAACGCGCTGCATGTTATCTCTCAATACAGGAGCAGAAGCGCTGGTTCAGATTTTATTGTTTGTTGTTTAAACGTGCGTGTTTTAGGGTATATTTAAAAATATATATACTATATTTGATAAGGTCTATTTAGGGTAGGCCTATTCGCTATAGCCTACTGTGGAGGGGGGAAATCACCCACCGGCAAATCGCACCTTGCTTAACCATGTTTTTTAAAATTATTTCTGCATATGGAAAGAATTCCAGTCCTGCTGTCTGCTGTCCTGTCCGTGAAGTTTTTTTTTTTGTTTGTTTGTTTATTTTTTAACAGAACTGTTTCTGAAGACGTAAATTCAGTCAATCTGTTGGATGAGATTTGTTCCTTAGTGTAAAATGGAAATGCATGGTAATTATATAAAAAACATATTTATTCGGGTTTCGAACCCGTGTCTTTGTGCTGCGTAAACTGTCAGCTCTACCACTCGACCACAAGCTCGGTTGCCCATGCGTCAGAGTGCCCACAAACGACAGATGCACTCTTCAATCTTCTCATTCCTCAATAGTTTAGCATCATTGATTGCACCTAATTTATTTTCACTGACTGCGAGATAGGCCTCTTTTAAATTTTGATTCATAAAATGTTCTGCTCTAAAAGTTTGCTATATTCTATTTAAAATGTAGGCTACTTTTACATACGTTTTGCTTTCGCTAAATGTCCCTTTGCGCCACCTGGCGGTCATTTCGCGAATGACTTAGAAATGCGACTGGTTTTTTCTTTCGGTAGATGCCGCGGCGGCAATAGGCATTCTGGTTGGCTACCTACTGTAGACTGTGCCAGTGTGTGCCATAGACTGCGCCAGTGTGTGCCATAGACTGCGCCAGTGTGTGCCATAGACTGCGCCAGTGTGTGCCATAGACTGCGCCAGTGTGTGCCATAGACTGCGCCAGTGTGTGCCATAGACTGCGCCAGTGTGTGCCATAGACTGCGCCAGTGTGTGCCATAGACTGTGCCAGTGTGTGCCATAGACTGTGCCAGTGTGTGCCATAGACTGCGCCAGTGTGTGCCATAGACTGCGCCAGTGGTGGTGCCATAGACTGCGCCAGTGTGTGCCATAGACTGCGCCAGTGTGTGCCATAGACTGTGCCAGTGTGTGCCATAGACTGCGCCAGTGTGTGCCATAGACTGCGCCAGTGTGTGCCATAGACTGCGCCAGTGTGTGCCATAGACTGCGCCAGTGTGTGCCATAGACTGCGCCAGTGTGTGCCATAGACTGCGCCAGTGTGTGCCATAGACTGCGCCAGTGTGTGCCATAGACTGCGCCAGTGTGTGCCATAGACTGCGCCAGTGTGTGCCATAGACTGCGCCAGTGTGTGCCATAGACTGCGCCAGTGTGTGCCATAGACTGCGCCAGTGTGTGCCATAGACTGCGCCAGTGTGTGCCATAGACTGCGCCAGTGTGCGCTAGTGTGTGCCATAGACTGCGCCAGTGTGTGCCATAGACTGCGCCAGTGTGTGCCATGTGGCAGTGTGTGCCATAGACTGCGCCAGTGTGTGCCATAGACTGTGCCAGTGTGTGCCATAGACTGCGCCAGTGTGTGCCTAGACTGCGCCAGTGTGTGCCATAGACTGCGCCAGTGTGTGCCATAGACTGTGCCAGTGTGTGCCATAGACTGTGCCAGTGTGTGCCATAGACTTTGCCAGTGTGTGCCATAGACTGCGCCAGTGTGTGCCAGTGTGTGCCATAGACTGCGCCAGTGTGTGCCATAGACTGTGCCAGTGTGTGCCATAGACTGCGCCAGTGTGTGCCATAGACTGCGCCAGTGTGTGCCATAGACTGCGCCAGTGTGTGCCATAGACTGCGCCAGTGTGTGCCATAGACTGCGCCAGTGTGTGCCATAGACTGCGCCAGTGTGTGCCATAGACTGCGCCAGTGTGTGCCATAGACTGTGCCAGTGTGTGCCATAGACTGCGCCAGTGTGTGCCATAGACTGCGCCAGTGTGTGCCATAGACTGCGCCAGTGTGTGCCATAGACTGTGCCAGTGTGTGCCATAGACTGCGCCAGTGTGTGCCATAGACTGCGCCAGTGTGTGCCATAGACTGCGCCAGTGTGTGCCATAGACTGCGCCAGTGTGTGCCATAGACTGCGCCAGTGTGTGCCATAGACTGCGCCAGTGTGTGCCATAGACTGCGCCAGTGTGTGCCATAGACTGCGCCAGTGTGTGCCATAGACTGCGCCAGTGTGTGCCATAGACTGTGCCAGTGTGTGCCATAGACTGTGCCAGTGTGTGCCATAGACTGTGCCAGTGTGTGCCATAGACTGTGCCAGTGTGTGCCATAGACTGGTGTGCACGCGCCGTCAAACACACAGCGACGGCAAGCGTAGATGTTGACTCATTCAAATCGGAGGTGTGGCGGCATTTTGCTTCCGTAGACTAATAATAATCACCACCGTGAGTTCCTCCGTTTTCATGTAAAAGTCATTAATACGACAAGTGCGAGAGCCACGGAGATCATACGGTGCATCAGTGTTTCCGTGGCAACCAGGTGTTGTTTATTTTACTATCTCTTTCTCTAAATGTGTTCTGCTTTTTTACTCTTAGTGTAATGATACAAATTATAACAAAATTTGAATCTTGCCTTTATTACAATGTAAACCCCTGTCAATGTGGTACTAATTTTACACAGTCTTTTACTGAGTGAAGGTACCAGTGCCCACCCTCTTGACCAGACAGACAGAAACACTGAGTTGAAACAACCTTGAAGGGAATTTTTTTAATGTAGTTTTATTATTTGACAAATATATTTTAAAATTAAAAAGAAATGTGCCACATTTTGTCTGAGAAATAATAAAAGGGACACTTTATCATTCATAATTTGTCTTAAATCTCATTTGTTAAAAAAATCGTGAGAACATCGTATCGTGAATCGTATCGCATCGTGAGATGAGTGAATCGTTACATCCCTAGCTTACACACGTATCAGGACATTGTGCTGCGTCTCTGAGAAGGGCAGATTCTAGGTGTCACTGAGCACTGTGGTGTGTGTGTGTGTGTGTGTGTGTGTGTGTGTGTGTGTGTGTGTGTGTGTGTGTGTGTGTGTGTGTGTGTGTCCAGTTCTACCCCTAGCTGGGGGCACAAGAGGGCCACGAGTAATACAGAGGGGTCAATCTCATGTTGTGTTTATATGTAAACTGTAGATATCCAAATCATTTAAAGTTCAGTAAGCTTTAAAATCAGCAATAAACTGTGATGCCTTATTTTCTTTTAATGGATTTTATTCACTGCTGTAAATAAGAACAGTTAAATTCAATTTGTATGAACTTTTCACTTTCAGAAGTCAAGACCTGTAATAAATAAAATAATCTGTGAATAGAGTACAACTCACAAAAATAATAAAACTCAACATTAGGTTATGTAAATTTTACACAAATAAACCTCACAACCTTATACATAGCAAAAATAAATAAACAGGACAGCCTTATTTATACAAATGTAGAAGTATGTTATTCATATAATAAATACACAATCAACGTAAAAAGCATTGTAGACAAGTAAACAGTAGTGTTGTAGTCAAGACCACCTAACCCAAGACCAAGACTTTTAGGGGTCGAGACCAAGACCAGCGCCCCACACTACAAAAAATTGTGAAACAATTTCTTCTCAACAACAGCTTCTCAAATTGATCTGAAAGATCCACATTCCCATAAAAATACATAGCCTAGATATTAAACACTCAAAGTTTAAATAAACGTAACATCTTTATTCATTACTCCTGGGTGACTTCAATCATTTAGTACAGTATGTAAAACAATTATTCATTGTTCATCACTAAAGTCTTCACTTTTCTCCGCCTTTTATAAACAATACATAAAGTTATGTTGTTTTTAAACCTACAACAATCCTTTTTTAAACGTATTTTAGCACAATTCACAACCAGTGATAATTCAGGAAAACATATCCAAATGCTCCACATGAAACTATGGTCTTCCGATCTTTTACCATCGCGTCGATTTATTTTTATTAATATGTGCCATGCAAGACAGCACTTAGGAGACGGTGAACGCTTGTTTATACTTTCACCTGGCTCAGAAGAGAAAGAGTGTGCGCGCGCACCGGGGCGCTCTCTCTCTCTCTCTCTCTCTCTCTCTCTCTCTCTCTCTCTCTCTCTCTCTCTCTCTCTCTCTCTGTCACACGCCCAGCAGTTCGTCTACATTACTCATCGATCGTTTTACATCCAATAAAAGCAAAGATGTTAACAAAAAAATGAGACAATATACTGGCAATTTAGTGATATTTTCACAGTTATGGTCTTGACTGGTCTTGAAAAAAAAAAATCGCGAGTCCTCAAAGTCCGAGACCGAGACCAAATGCGGTCGAGTCCGAGACGAGACCGAGACCATCAGAAAGTGGTCTCGAGAACTACAACACTAGTAAACAGTAATACGATAAAACACAGGCAGACAAACAACAGGACAAATACTGCATTGTTGCTTTAAGTTTGTCGTGCGGGTCTATATCTAACAGTTAGGGGTGTGCTCAATATCACCACAAATTATATCTCTATATTTTCTGGGATTTTATCGATAACAATAATTAAATGATATTTTGCTGAGTGTGTTACTGTTGTTGGTACTTTGGCAGGTTTAGGACTGTAGTGGACGGCTGACTCTTAAAGGTTTTCTTCATATTCTGTGTGGTGGTCAGTTCACAGCAGTGACAGAAATCATTTTTTACAAAACGTTTCAATTAGGGATGGGCATGATTAATAGACGATTGATTATTGATCATTAAGAATTTCATGATCACGTTAATTTGTTTTCGATTAAACTAATGCAGGTTGCGTTGCGTAGTCTTGAAGCAATTAAATTAATTTCACTGTGTAGCTGCAATTAAACATTTTACCACCCGGGGGCAATATTTGACGAAGAAGAATCATGAAGAGATCACGGCGAAGTGTGGCGTGGGACCATTTGATTTAATAAAAACGATTTAGTTCACTGAAAACACTGCGATGCCGTGTATAAGTACAACACCACCACGACTCAAATGATGTACCACCTAAACAAAGTGCATCCGACCCTGGGTAATGTCGGTGGCGGTGCATCCTGCTCTCAGTCTCAACCTAGCATCGAGTCTGCGTTAGCACGGAGGAGCTACGATGCACAACGAGCAGAGAAAATTACCCAAGGGATCTGCAAGTTCATTGAGATGGATATGCTGCCCTTAAGTATTGTTGAGGGCAAAGGTTTTCAAGAACGGATACATTTATTGGAACCAGCATATCACATTGCGTCACGACGTACCATCACCAGACTGGTAGAAACTCACTACGAAGAACGGAAGCAGCAGCTGTTAAAAGAGTTGAGCACAGCTGAGAGAGTTGCTCAACTACAGACTGCTGGACTGCTTCAACAGCTGAGAGCTACATCACCATCACCTGCCACTACACCAGTGATGACTGGCAATTAACTCAGCGGTCCTGCTCACAGAAAGCCTGCCAGGCCGGCGTACAGCTGACCACACACTAAAAACTCCTGGGTCAAAAATAACACAAAATGGGTTATTTTTGACCCAACTTCTGGGTTAAAAAGGGTCCAACTAATTTCTGGGTTATTTCAACCCAGAAAATTGGGTTATTAGTTTAAACTTTCTGGGTTAAATATCCGACCCAAATGTTGGGTTAACGAAACCCAGCATTGTAGTTAATATAACCCAACTTCTGGGTCAAAAGTACAACTCCAATATTTGGGTTGAAATAACCCAGAAATTAGTTGCTCACTTTTTAACCCAGGAGTTGGGTCAAAAATAACCTAACTTGGGTTACTATGCCAGTATGCCTTATTTCAGTAAATAAAACTTTGTTTTACATTATATTACACACTTCAAGCACTTGTACATTTTTATTGCATTAAATTAAATTCTAGATAAAAAACACACACACTTGGACATATTTATTTTCATATTTATTTTAGGTCACACTATAATTACAATATTAGAAAGAAAAAATACTCTCTCAAGTACAGGACCTTTTCAAGCATATTCAGGGAGCCAGGTCTCAAATACTTTAGGTGCAGCCTCGCCATGCAGAACCTGGAAGTCCCGCGCAATATAATTAAAACACAGGAAATAGGGATGCACCGATACCACTTTTTCCAGACCGAGTCCGATACCGATACTTTCATTTCACTCGCCGATACCGATACCTGTATTTTTAATTTTCAATTAATTTTCAATTCATGCATTTGTAATTTTTAAATGTATTGGTAGAGAAACCAAAATAATATCAATCATATTAGTTGTTTATTAAATTTAAACTTAATTAATTCAACAAATATATATTTCATGCACTGCATATTTATTACTGTATAAACTAAATATATATGGATCTTTTTGTAAAGTTGATAGAGGTAGCCTATTTAGCCAAGAGCAGAGAGTCATTTATTTGTCCTTTGTTTGATTAACATTAAAACACAGCAGCAGATTTATTAAAGTGCCGCCCCTTTAAGGCCGAACGCACAAACGCACTGATGCCATTTGAATTATACTGTCTACTTCACTTGAGATATATAACAGACTTTTACAAGGATACTCGCCAAGACACGTGTTTTTACATAGTTTTGTGTGAATTCGTCCGTACAAGCGCAATATGTGAAAGACTTCAGTATTCACGCGCTGTCTGGTGGTTTTCGGGGCGCGCGCTGTGGATGTTTGATGTTCATGGACATGCTTGACCTGCAAATGTCCAGTAATAATGTAGGTAACCACTCGTTAAACATAAGTAAGGTAACAGTTCATGTTTTACTTACATATACGATTTAGTTTTAATCCAAATAACACGTGCTGAGTGAATGATCCGCAACCAACAGCATTCTCTCTCTCTCTCTCTCTCTCTCTCTCTCTCTCCTCTCTCTCTCTCTCTCTCTTCTCTCTCTCTCTCTCTCTCTCGTCAGTTAACGTTATTAATAAGCTGCATGCCTCGTTTTACTTGATTTGCCATTGACATCCGACTGAACTACAAACTTTCCACTGACGTCTGTGAAAAAGGGATGCGCTCGACCAGCTCGCGTGTCTGTGTCGTAGCGCGCTCAATCCTCTGCACGTTTTTCTCTTATCAGCTTGCGCACCACAGTTAAATAGGCAACGTGTTAATATATTCTGTTTAATATTCCACTGATACATTTATTTCATATATAGCCTTCTTTTTTTATCCCATTATAATTTCTGACACTGTACACATGCTGGTTGTTGGTGTCGGGGCATTTTTACGAGTACAAGTACATGAGCTCAGTATCGGGCCGTGCATCCCTAACAGGAAACAAAGGAAAAAATGTGATATCCACTCCTTCGATACAACATGTAAATAAGGTATTGCTACTATATGTTCCAGTGGAACCTTACCATGCCCAGACTGGTGAGATGAAGGAACTCAGTAAGGATTTCCAGCATGTCTTTGGAGCTATTAGCCCGGATCCAGTTGGCTCTGCATAACACTGTGTACTTCATGTAGGACTGCACTTGGGTGAAAGGCTCTGAATTGCGTTTTAGCCATTCCTTCTGTTGGAGGGCCCTTTCTTCTGGAACGGTTGATTCTCTAGAGAAACACAAAAGATTACAAATAAGTTATGAGTTTTGTTCCTGTAGCGCGTGTTCAGACAGGGAAGCCGGACACCGCCGCTGGCAAAATAAAACCGCCGCCGGCATCCAACGAGAGAGCCAGATTCCCCTTTTGGGAAACCGGAGCCCCACGTCACGCTCCGGCTGCCAATCAGACACTCAGATCGATCAAACCTCCACAGCCTGAAATATCTCTGAAACGGAGACTATCCAGGTGGACTCACAGACTAAACTCTGATAATCTACCTGTGTGTGTGTGTTCTGACTTTGTTTATTTCATGTACTAGCTTCTATATCTGAGTTTGACTCATTTTTAAAGTTTGCGTAGAGAGAACTTAAGAGTTTTCTGTTATAACGGTGTGTGTTAGCAGCCCCTAAATTAATAACTAATGATCGTTGCGACGGAAGTGAATCAATCAAAACTAACTTTAACTGGAAAATAACTTTATTCTAGATCTGCTGTAAAGCCAAAACAATCTGTTACTTTAATCCAAGTACATACCCCCCCCACCACCACCACCGGTTGCCAGCTTCCCTGTCTGAACGCACGCTTATGAAAGTTTTCACTGTTAAACTGATACATGGTATCGGCAGAAGTTCAATAATGACAACTTTGAAAACCTTTTCAATGCGCATAGAGGGGAGTGTCAAAAAATGCAAGGTGTCTGTTTGTTGTTGTGTCAGCTATTTTCACTTTCTCTCTATCTGCCAAATTCAAGAAACAAACAACAGAGACTAACATACAAATCTGGTCCTTCCACTCCTACAAAGCCATACATTTTCTGTCATTGATAATGTAAAAGACTTTTGGGAGCATGTGTCACCTGGTATGTATGCCCTTCGTGACTGGCTGGCTTCAGGCATTTGTTGGGTGGACCCACGGTTTGACCTCTTTAACGTTCCGTAGTCTTTCTTCGATGAAGCCCATCGCTGGGTAGTGGATCACTCCTCCATCCTTCCTGGCTTTTGTGTACCATATTTCCTGTGGGGGAAAAAAGATAGAACATTTCTTATCCAAGAAGTACATATTTATTTTGACTTTACACGGACTTTAAACTAGTTAGATGTTGTGGCGATAGCCGCGGCTAAAGTTAAGCCTTTTAACGTTAACGTTACATGGCAACCACAGTCTCAACGTAGCAACTACTAAGCCATGGTAATTTTTTCAGCAAATGGTGCTAAACTAGCTAAACATCATGGACACAAAAAAGTTTACTTTACATCAACACTGAAAATACTCGCTTACCTTGAGTACACGACGAAGTTGCACCGAAGGAGTACAGGCCAAAACAAATCGAGCGCGAAGCGACGTTGTTTCAAAGGGGGTCGGGTCTTCTTCTACGGGGGTAGAGAGGGATGGAGGTGTTTCTTCCGTCGTCTTCTGAATTTCTGGCAGACTGATGTGTTGTGTATGATGTAATATATGAACTTATTTCTTCTATTTCTTAGTTTATATAACTTACTTAATATGTTTAGAGGGTGTGTCACTTTATTTCTCCTACAAATGGTGATACTGTTTTATCATAATGTAGGCCTATACACAACACACACGTGTGATAGTTCATATTATAAACTATGTTGACATGATAATATAATAACTTATAATATAATAAAAAATAATAACATAAAATACACCCCTCCAACAAAAAAAATACATGAAGAGAGAGAGAGAGACAATCCTATAACCCAGAACATGGGTTACTCATAGGAAAATAACCCAGAAACCCAAACAACCCAGGAATTGGGTCAAAATATTAGACATATAACCCAGAGAATGGTTATTCTCTGAAATAATAACCCATAATTTTAACCCAACACAAATAACCCAGAAAATGGGTTGAAGAAATAACCAAGGAGTTTTTAGAGTGCACCTCGCTGAGAACATTAATGGAGCTGTACAACAGTGGGGACTTGAAGACCGAGTTATTGCATGCGTTCATGACAACGCAGCCAATATTGTTGCTGCCAGCGGTCCCACCAGAGTGCTCGGGGCGGCAGTGGCTAAGTGGTTCATGTAGATTGTCTACAAACCGGAAGGTTGGTGGTTCAATCCCCGGTTCCACTTGACCAAGTGTCGAGGTGTCCATGAGCAAGACACCTAACCCCGGCTGCTCCCGACGAGCTGGCTGGCGCCTTGTACGGCTGACACCGCCGTCGGTGTATGAATGTTGTGAGTGAATGGGTGAATGAGAGGCAAAATTGTAAAGCGCTTTGGTGGCCATTGGGTCTATGAAAGCGCTATATAAATGCAGTCCATTTACCATTTACCATTTCCGTTGCCTGCTTTGCACACACCCTCCAGTTGGCCATAAATGACGGATTTGCACTGCATCTATATCGGGTAATATCAGCGGCTAGTAAACTTGGTAGCCACTTTAATCACAGCACTGCAGCAACCAAAGCGCTGCAAAAGAAACAGGAGCAAATGGGGCTCGCAACTCACCGGCTTATCCAGTGGTGTAAAACGCGGTGGAACTCCGTGTGCCAGATGTTTGCTGGAGCAGCGGTGGGCTGTTGTTGCTGTCGGACCGAACTGTGACCAGGATCCTGGAGTTGAAGGATGAGTTCTGGCAGCTGATGGAGGACACACAGCCTGTGCTGTCAGCACTTAGATGTGCCACCACGGTTATGTCAGCAGAGAAAGACGTCTCCATCTCGAACACTTATCCCGTCACTTTCGGCCTCATCAATATCCACCTCATGTGCAGTGAAGGAGACGGGCCCCGACTCATCGAATTCAAGACAAAAGTGCGTTCCTCCCTCATCAAGCGAATGAATGTAAGCTTAACTTTTTATCTCAGTAAATAAAACATTTTTTTTAAAGAGATTTAAAGAGAACATTTCCCCATCATATATTTATACAGGTTCAGTCTGATGAGTTTGTGTCATTCGCCCCCATGATCGCATCAATGCTGGACCCTCGTCACAAGCACCTGGGCTTTCTTCCACAGAGACTGGCTGCTTATGCGGAACTGGTTGAACTGGGAAGGGCAGTGGAGACCGTAAGGGGGGCTATTCCACAGGCTGGGGGAGACGAGGCTGCGTTGTCTGACATGGACGAGGGGAGCACAAACACTGGAGTCTCAGGCTCCCAGTCCTCTGCTATGGCACAACTCCTTGGGGAGCACTATACCACTCAATGCGATGTTGGCATCGAAGGAGAACTTCAGAACTTTCTGAGGGAGACTCCCTCACCCTGGATTGCACCCCAACAGACTGGTGGAAAGTGAATGGATAAGGTTCCCCGGGCTGGCCATGTTATCTGGAGGTACCTGTGCATCCCGGCAACGTCAGTCCCCTCAGAGCGGGTGCACCAGATTACGGTCGCGTCTGACCCCAGATCATGTGAACATGCTAATATTTCTCAACAAACATCAGTAAACTGGTGCAGAAGTTGTATGTTCTAGTTAGTTTTTACGAGGCTTTAAGTAGCCTCATAATATTGTTAGGTAGGCTAATCTTTCTCACTCTCTTTCTCAACCTTGTATAGTTTTGAATTACATTTTGACTTAGTTATCATTTAACATTATTAATTTATTTTTATTATTTTTGGACCAAAAGAGGGTCTCTGTTTACGCGGCTCGCAGCTGCAGGTTCCACTGCGCATAATCTTCAAGTTCAGCCTAACCAAACGTCCTGTTTAACTGCCAGCTGATCTTGTAATAAAGATCTTATTGAGGAAAAACACACAGTATTTTTGTATTTATTGCATTTTTAATTTTATTAAAAGTTAAATAAATAGGTAATTTTAATATAACAATATTAGTGATTAATCGATAGTCGATCGTTAATTCTCCCGACAAACGACTAAGAAAATTTAATCGAATGCCCATCCCTAGTTTCAATTGATTTTTTTACCTTTTAAATCCATATTTAAAACCTAATTGTATGCATTCATCATCTTTTATGTCAAATAAAAGATTAAAAAATGAATTAAAATTCAAAAATCAAATAAATTAAGAACAAATTTCATCTTTGCAAAGGAGAGGAAAAACAGAAGCTACATTTGAAGTGGCATTTAGATGCATTACAGAGACTGTTTAATGCAGATCAGATGTGGCGAATGAAAAAGCTGCAGTTACAAATGCATAAATAATGTTTTGATAATGGAACTGTGTTTCTCAGAGACGCAAATACTGTTTATTAAACTTGTATAAAATCAATATTACATTTGTTATTATCATGCTGATATCTGGAGAAAAACTGCCCTCGTCGTGTGATATTTATTAACTATATTAAAGGATATAGAATATAGACTAAATCACCCAGACAGAGTGCACTCAAAATGCGCACCACACTAGTCTAATCTACTAGACAACATCACGAAATGAATGCATGCACTCTCTGGATGTGTGTGAGAGATTTACTCGATAATGTCAAATCGCACATCGTTAAAACAATTACAATATTATCGCAGATGATATACAGTGCATCCGGAAAGTGTTCACAGCACTTCACTTTTGCCACGTTTTATGTTACAGCCTTATTCCAAAATGGATTAAATTCATTATTTTCCTCAAAATTGTACAAACAATTCCCATAATCACATCATGAAAGAAGTTTGTTTGTAATCTTTGCAAATTTATTAAAAATAAAAAGTAAAAAAAATCACAGGTACATAAGTATTCACAGCCTTTGCTCAATACTTTGTTGAAGCACCTTTGGCACCAATTACAGCCTCAAGTGCTTTGAGTATGATGCTACAAGCTTGGCACACCTATTTATGGGCAGTTTCTCCCATTCAGAACTGTGTGCTGAGGGCCGTTTGTTATCTTGGCTGTGTGCTGAGGGCCATTTGTTATCTTGGGTGTGCGCTGAGGACCGTTTGTTATCTTGGCTGTGTGCTGAGGGCCGTTTGTTATCTTGGCTGTGTGCTGAGGGCCGTTATCTTGGCTGTGTGCTGAGGACCGTTTGTTATCTTGGCTGTGTGCTGAGGGCCGTTATCTTGGCTGTGTGCTGAGGACCGTTTGTTATCTTGGCTGTGTGCTGAGGGCCGTTATCTTGGCTGTGTGCTGAGGGCCGTTTGTTATCTTGGCTGTGTGCTGAGGACCGTTTGTTATCTTGGGTGTGCGCTGAGGACCGTTTGTTATCTTGGCTGTGTGCTGAGGGCCGTTTGTTATCTTGGCTGTGTGCTGAGGGCCGTTATCTTGGCTGTGTGCTGAGGACCGTTTGTTATCTTGGCTGTGTGCTGAGGGCCGTTATCTTGGCTGTGTGCTGAGGACCGTTTGTTATCTTGGCTGTGTGCTGAGGACCGTTTGTTATCTTGGGTGTGTGCTGAGGGCCGTTATCTTGGCTGTGTGCTGAGGACCGTTTGGTATCTTGGCTGTGTGCTGAGGACCGTTTGTTATCTTGGCTGTGTGCTGAGGGCCGTTTGTTATCTGGGCTGTGTGCTGAGGGCCGTTTGTTATCTTGGCTGTGTGCTGAGGGCCGTTTGGTATCTTGGCTGTGTGCTGAGGGCAGTTTGTTATCTTGGCTGTGTGCTGAGGGCCGTTTGGTATCTTGGCTGTGTGCTGAGGGCAGTTTGTTATCTTGGCTGTGTGCTGAGGGCCGTTTGTTATCTTGGCTGTGTGCTGAGGGCCGTTTGGTATCTTGGCTGTGTGCTGAGGGCAGTTTGTTATCTTGGCTGTGTGCTGAGGGCCGTTTGTTATCTTGGCTGTGTGCTGAGGGCCGTTTGTTATCTTGGCTGTGTGCTGAGGGCCGTTTCTTATCTTGGCTGTGTGCTGAGGGCCGTTTGTTATCTTGGCTGTGTGCTGAGGGCCGTTTGTTATCTTGGGTGTGTGCTGAGGGCCGTTTGTTATCTTGGCTGTGTGCTGAGGACCGTTTGTTATCTTCTGGGATAGTCCTAAAATGGTTCAGGTCTTACTTAGAAGGGAGAGGTTATTATGTGAGTATAGGAGACCATAAGTCTGAGTGGACATCCATGACATGCGGAGTCCCCCAAGGTTCAATTCTTGCGCCACTCCTATTCAACCTGTATATGCTCCCAATGAGCCAAATAATGAGAAAGAACAGAATCTCTTACCACAGTTATGCAGATGACACACAGCTCTACTTAGCCCTATCTCCTAATGATTACAGCCCCATTGACTCCCTGTGCCAATGCATTGATGAAGTAAATGGTTGGATGTGCCAAAACTTTCTTCAGTTAAACAAAGACAAAACTGAAGTCATTGCGTTTGGAAACAAAGATGAAGTTCTCAAGGTGAATGCATACCTTCACTCTAGGGGTCTAACAACTAAAAATCAAGTCAGGAATCTTGGTGTGTCTCTAGAGTCAGACCTTAGTTTCAGTAGTCATGTCAAAGCAATTACTAAATCAGCATACTATCATCTGAAAAATATTGCAAGAATTAGATGCTTTGTTTCCAGTCAAGACTTAGAGAAACTTGTGCATGCTTTCATCACCAGCAGGGTGGATTATTGTAATGGACTCCTCACTGGCCTTCCCAAAAAGACGATAAGACAGTTGCAGCTCATACAAGAACGCTGCTGCCAGGATTCTGAGCAGAACCAGAAAATATGAACATATCACACCAGTACTCAGGTCTTTACACTGGCTCCCAGTTACATTTAGGATTGATTTTAAAGTATTATTACTGGTTTATAAATCACTCAATTGGCTAGGACCTAAATACATTGCAGATATGCTCACTGAATATAAACCCAACAGATCACTCAGATCATTAGGATCACATCAGTTAGAAATACCAAGGGTTCACTCTAAGCAAGGAGAGTCTGCTTTTAGCTACTATGCCAGCCGCAGCTGGAACCAGCTTCCAGAAGAGATCAGATGTGCTCCTACAGTAATCACATTCAAATCCAGACTCAAAACACTTCTGTTTAGCTGTGCATTTACTGAATGAGCACTGTGCCACTGTTCGCCCGACCGTTTTTACTGTACTTTATTTTATTTTTTATTCTAAACTGTTTTAATTATTCTTATTTGTTTTGATTCTTTTGTTTTCTCCTATGTAAAGCACTTTGAATTACCATTGTGTATGAAATGTGCTATATAAATAAACTTGCCTTGCCTTGCCTTGCCTTATCTTGGGTGTGTGCTGAGGGCCGTTTCTTATCTTGGCTGTGTGCTGAGGGCCGTTTGTTATCTTGGCTGTGTGCTGAGGGCCGTTTGTTATCTTGGGTGTGTGCTGAGGGCCGTTTGTTATCTTGGCTGTGTGCTGAGGACCGTTTGTTATCTTGGGTGTGTGCTGAGGGCCGTTTGTTATCTTGGCTGTGTGCTAAGGGCCATTTGTTATCTTGGCTGTGTGCTGAGGACCGTTTGGTATCTTGGCTGTGTGCTGAGGACCGTTTGTTATCTTGGCTGTGTGCTGAGGGCCGTTTGTTATCTGGGCTGTGTGCTGAGGGCCGTTTGTTATCTTGGCTGTGTGCTGAGGGCCGTTTGGTATCTTGGCTGTGTGCTGAGGGCCGTTTGGTATCTTGGCTGTGTGCTGAGGGCAGTTTGTTATCTTGGCTGTGTGCTGAGGGCCGTTTGTTATCTTGGCTGTGTGCTGAGGGCCGTTTGTTATCTTGGGTGTGTGCTGAGGGCCGTTTCTTATCTTGGCTGTGTGCTGAGGGCCGTTTGTTATCTTGGCTGTGTGCTGAGGGCCGTTTGTTATCTTGGGTGTGTGCTGAGGGCCGTTTGTTATCTTGGCTGTGTGCTGAGGACTGTTTGATATCTTGGGTGTGTGCTGAGGGCCGTTTGTTATCTTGGGTGTGTGCTGAGGGCCATTTGTTATCTTGGCTGTGTGCTGAGGACCGTTTGTTATCTTGGCTGTGTGCTGAGGGCCGTTTGTTATCTTGGCTGTGTGCTGAGGGCCGTTTGTTATCTTGGGTGTGTGCTGAGGGCCGTTATCTTGGCTGTGTGCTGAGGACCGTTTGGTATCTTGGCTGTGTGCTGAGGACCGTTTGTTATCTTGGCTGTGTGCTGAGGGCCGTTTGTTATCTGGGCTGTGTGCTGAGGGCCGTTTGTTATCTTGGCTGTGTGCTGAGGGCCGTTTGGTATCTTGGCTGTGTGCTGAGGGCCATTTGTTATCTTGGGTGTGTGCTGAGGACCGTTTCTTATCTTGGCTGTGTGCTGAGGGCCGTTTGTTATCTTGGCTGTGTGCTGAGGGCCGTTTGTTATCTTGGCTGTGTGCTGAGGGCCGTTTGGTATCTTGGCTGTGTGCTGAGGACCGTTTGGTATCTTGGCTGTGTGCTGAGGACCGTTTGTTATCTTGGCTGTGTGCTGAGGACCGTTTGTTATCTTGGGTGTGTGCTGAGGGCCGTTTGTTATCTTGGGTGTGTGCTGAGGGCCGTTTGTTATCTTGGCTGTGTGCTGAGGGCCGTTTGTTATCTTGGCTGTGTGCTGAGGGCCGTTTGTTATCTTGGCTGTGTGCTGAGGGCCGTTGTTATCTTGGCTGTGTGCTGAGGGCCGTTTGTTATCTTGGCTGTGTGCTGAGGACCGTTTGGTATCTTGGCTGTGTGCTGAGGACCGTTTGTTATCTTGGCTGTGTGCTGAGGACCGTTTGTTATCTTGGCTGTGTGCTGAGGACCGTTTGTTATCTTGGCTGTGTGCTGAGGGCCGTTTGTTATCTTGGCTGTGTGCTGAGGGCCGTTATCTTGGCTGTGTGCTGAGGACCGTTTGTTATCTTGGCTGTGTGCTGAGGACCGTTTGTCATCTTGGCTGTGTGCTGAGGACCGTTTGTTATCTTGGGTGTGTGCTGAGGGCCGTTTGTTATCTTGGCTGTGTGCTGAGGGCCGTTTGTTATCTTGGGTGTGTGCTGAGGACCGTTTGTTATCTTGGGTGTGTGCTGAGGACCGTTTGTTATCTTGGGTGTGTGCTGAGGGCCGTTTGTTATCTGGGCTGTGTGCTGAGGGTCGTTTGGTATCTTGGGTGTGTGCTGAGGACCGTTTGTTATCTTGGGTGTGTGCTGAGGGCCGTTTGTTATCTTGGCTGTGTGCTGAGGGCCGTTTGTTATCTTGGCTGTGTGCTGAGGGCCGTTTGTTATCTTGGCTGTGTGCTGAGGGTCGTTGTCCTGTTGGAAGATGAACCGTCGCCCCAGTCTGAGGTCCAGAGGATGTTTTCATCAAGGATGTCTCTGTACATTGCTTCATTCATCTTTCCCTCGATCCTGACGAGTCTCCGAGTTCCTGCCGCTAAGAAACATCCCCACACCACCATGCTTCACTGTAGGGATGGTATTGGCCAGGTGATGAGCCTGCTTTCCTCCAGACATGACGCTTGCCATTCAGGCCAAAGAGTTCTTGTCTGTCATAGCCATCTTTGTTTCTCATGGTCTGAGAGTCCTTCAGGTGCCTTTGGGCAAACTCCAGGCGGGCTGGCATGTGCCTTTTACTGAGGGGTGGCTTCTGTCTGCCATACAGGCCTGATTGGTGGAGAGCTGGAGAGATGGTTGTTCTTCTAGAAGGTTCTCCTCTCTCCACAGAGAAACGCTGGATCTCTGTCAGAGTGACCATCGGGTTCTCTGTCTCCTCCCTGACTGAGCCCTTCTATCGCTCAGCTCTAGGAAGAGTCCTGGTGGTTCCACACTTCCATTTACGGATGATGGCCAGCAGTCATAACACAGTCATAGTGATACCCTGTAGCCCATGACTGGTTGCCCACTGAAGTTAAGCAGGGCTGAGCCTGGTTAGTACCTGGATGGGAGACTCCTGGGTAAACCAGGTCGCTGAAGAGGTTAGAGAGACAGCAGGGCGCTAACCGTGCTCTGTGTGGGTCCTAAAGCCCCAGAATAGTGATGGGGACACTATACTGTCAAAGAGCACCGTCCATCGGATGAGACGTTAAACCGAGGTTCTAACTCTGTGGTGATTAAAAATCCCAGGATGTCTTTCGAAAGAGTAGGGGTGTAACGCCGGTGTCCTGGCCAAATTTGCCCAGTGGCCTCTGTCCATCATGATCTCCTAATAATCCCCATATACTGATTGGCTTCATCTCTGTCTCCTCTCCACCAGTAAGCTGGTGGGCGTTCTGGCGCAGTATGTCTGCCGTCGCATCATCCAGGTGATGCTGCACACTGGTGGTGGTTGAGGAGATTCCCCCTAAAGAGGTTTGAGAACCCAGAAAAGCGTTATATAAATGTAACGCATTATTTTTTTTATTATATGACGGCCACTGTGCTCATTTGGACCTTCAATCCTGTAGAAATGTTTTTGTACCTTTCCCCAGATCTGTGCCTCGATACAATCCTGTCTCTGAGGTATACAGAAAATTCCTTGGACTTCATGGCTTGGTTTATGCTCTGACATGCATTGTTAACTGTGGGACCTTATATAGACAGGTGTGTGCCTTTCCAAAGCATGTCCAATCAACTGAATTTACAATAGGTGGACTCCAATCAAGTTGTTGAAACATCTCAAAGATAATCAGTTAAAACCTGAGCTCAACCTTAAAACATTAACCTGCACCCTTGACACAATCCCCACCTCCTTTTTCAAAAGTGCGTTAAACAGTTTAGCAGATCTCCTAGAAGTGGTAAACTCCTCACTTCTCTCTGGGACTTTTCCAAACTCCCTGACAACTACAGTTGTCAGGCCCCTCCTAAAAAAGGCAATCTGGATACGACCATATTATCTAGCAACTAGACCAATCTCAAATCTTCGTTTCATAGGCAAGATCGTTGAAAAAGTTGTCTTCAATCAGCTGAACAACTTCCTAATCGCAAATGGATAATTTTCCATCTGGTTTCCGATCAATACAGCACAGAGACAGCACTCATAAAGATAGTAATGATATTCGGTTAAATACTGATACAGTGCTGGCACTACTCGACCTCAGTGCTGCATTTGACACTGTCGATCACAACATACTTCTTGACAGGCTGGAAAACTGGGTGGGGCTTTCTGGGATAGTCCTAAAATGGTTCAGGTCATACTTAGAAGGGAGAGGTTATTATGTGAGTATAGGAGACCATAAGTCTGAGTGGACATCGATGTCATGCGGAGTCCCCCAGGGCTCAATTCTTGCACCACTCCTATTCAACCTGTATATGCTCCCAATGAGCCAAAATAATGAGAAAGAACCAAATCTCTTATCACAGCTATGCAGACGACACACAGCTCTACTTAGCCCTATCGCCTAATGATTACAGCCCATTGATTCCCTGTGCCAATGCATTGATGATGTAAACGGTTGGATGTGCCAAAACTTTCTTCAGTTAAACAAAGACAAAACTGAAGTCATTGCGTTTGGAAACACATACATACCTTCACTCTAGGGGTCTAACAACTAAAAATCAAGTCAGGATTCTCTGTGTGATTCTAGTATTATTACTGCTATATAAATCACTCAATGGCTTAGGACCTCAATACATTGCAGATATGCTCACTAAATATAAACCTAACAGATTACTCACATTAGTGAGTTTGACGTGATTAAACTCGAGGTTCTGTGGGGAGCGGATTGGATTGATTCCATTCCTAGAGTTTTTGGGGTTTGGACTGATGGGGCAGTGAACCCGAGGTAACCCCCCGAGTCAGTCCTAGAGCTCCTCCTGTCCGATTTTAGGGGAAAATCTGGTCCATCGGAGATGTCCAAAGGAACACCACAGACACAGTGTAATCACCATGGGAAAATCTCAGAGTAAAACTAGGTGTTGTAAAAAAAAATGATACACCGGTGTTTTGCCAGATAAGAAGTTTATCTATGCATCATCTTTTTACTCTTTTTTTTTTTAATTTGATCAAATATTTCTTTTAATTTATTTTTTAACTGTGTTAGTTTTCCTTGCTTTTATTTTGTGATTAATTCCTTTCTGTAAATTACTTTGAATTGCCATAGTGTATGAAGTGTGCTTTGTAAATAAACTGCCTGGCCTTTGATTCTTAAAGCTACAAAAGTCATTCTGCCAAGTGCAGTGACTGATTTTATCTCAATTATCATGTTTTCATGTTCATTGTAAGCCAAAATCAAAATAAATTTGATTAATCACACAGCTAGTACTCACTGATCAAAGTTGAGCGTTTCTCAAAGGACGTAACCTGCTGTAACTGTGTCAGCAAGTCGTAGTTCATCATGTTGTTCACACTTATTAATGCTGTTTGTGTTCTTATCGACTGCAGGCAGTGGGAAGACGCTGTGTTTCGGTATTCCGATGATCCACATGATTCTGGAATGGAAGGAAGCGTCGAGCCACGAGCAGACGGATGAACGCAGGAACCTTGATGATGCAGAGACGCGTGTGGAGAGTCTGTATCTGCCGTCAGACACGAGTCCTGCGAGAGAGACGAGCGATGAGCCGCGGGGCGAGGACGAGGACTGCAGCGCTGATGGAGGACCGAGTGATGAAAATGATGAGGATGAGGACTGCAGTGCTGATGGAGGACCGGATGACTCTGTGAGCGCTGGTGGAGGACCGGATGACTGTGTGAGCGCTGTTGAAGCTGGAGCTGATGACTCTGTTAGCGCTGATGAACCGCAGAAGCAGCCGCTGCTCGGTCTTATCCTGACCCCCACCAGAGAGCTGGCCGTTCAGGTCAAACACCACATCGATGCTGTGGCTCGCTTCACAGGTCAGTGTGGCTTCATCTGATATGATGGTGTGGTGATGTGATGGTGATGTGATGGTGTGGTGATGTGATGGTGATGTGATGGTGATGTGATGGTGATGTGATGGTGTGATGATGTGATGGTGTGGTGATGTGATGGTGTGGTGATGTGATGGTGATGGTGATGTGATGGTGTGGTGAAGTGATGGTGTGGTCATGTGATGGTGTGGTGATGTGATGGTGATGTGATGTGATGGTGATGTGATGGTGTGGTGATGTGATGGTGTGGTGATGTGATGGTGATGTGATGGTGATGTGATGGTGATGTGATGGTGATGTGATGGTGTGGTGATGTGATGGTGATGGTGATGTGATGGTGTGGTGATGTGATGGTGATGTGATGTGATGGTGATGTGATGGTGTGGTGATGTGATGGTGTGGTGATGTGATGGTGATGTGATGGTGATGTGATGGTGATGTGATGGTGTGGTGATGTGATGGTGTGGTGATGTGATGGTGATATGATGGTGTGGTGATGTGATGGTGATGTGATGGTGATGTGATGGTGTGGTGTGTATGGTGATGGTGAGGTGTGGTGATGTGTGGTGTGATGTGGGTGTGTGGTGGGTGGTGGGTGTGTTGGTGTGGTGATGTGATGGTGTGGTGATGTGTGGTGTGGTGATGTGATGGTGGGTGAGGGTGATGGTGTGGTGTGGATGGTGAGTGTGTGGTGATGGTGATGGTGAGGGTGATGGTGATGGTGATGGTGATGGTGTGGTGTGGTGGTGATGGTTTTGATGGTGTGGTGATGGTGTGGTGATGGTGGTGGTGATGTGATGGTGTGGTGATGTGAGGTGAGGTGATGTGATGGTGTGGTGATGGTGTGGTGATGGTGGTGGGTGATGGTGTGGTGATGGTGTGGTGTGGTGGTGGGTGATGGTGGTGATGGTGTGGTGTGGTTGATGGTGTGGTGATGGTGGTGTGGTGATGGTGTGGTGATGTGATGGTGATGTGGTGAGGTGTGTGATGGTGTGGTGATGTGATGGTGTGTGATGGTGGGTGATGTGATGGTGTGGTGATGGTGGTGTGGTAGTGTGATGGTGTGGGATGTGAGGGTGTTTGTGATGGTGTGGTGATGTGATGGTGATGTGATGGTGATGTGATGGTGTGGTGATGTGATGTGATGTGATGGTGTGGTGTGTGGTGTGTGGTGATGTGATGGTGTGGTGATGTGATGGTTGTGGTGATGGTGGTGGTGATGGTGTGGTTGTGGTGAGTGTGATGGTGTGGTGATGTGTGATGGTGGGTGATGTGATGGGTGTGGTGATGTGATGGTGGGTGGATGGTGGTGGGTGGAGGGTGGTGAGTGGTGTGATGGTGTGGTGATGGTGTGGTGATGGTGTGGTGATGTGTGGTGGTGGTGATGGTGAGGTGATGTGATGGTGAGGTGATGTGATGGTGTGGTGATGTGATGGTGTGGTGATGGTGATTTCATGTGATGTGATGGTGATGTGATGGTGTGGTGATGTGATGGTGTTGTGATGTGATGTGATGGTGTGGTGATGTGATGGTGTGGTGATGTGATGGTGATTTGATGGTGTGGTGATGTGGATGTGATGGTGTGGGTGGTGGTGTGGTGATGTGATGGTGTGGTGATGTGATGGTGATGTGATGGTGTGGTGATGTGATGGTGTGGTGATGTGATGTGATGGTGTGGTGATGTGATGGTGTGGTGATGTGATGGTGTGGTGATGGTGTGGTGATGGGTGTGGTGATGTGATGGTGTGGTGATGTGATGGTGTGGTGATGTGATGGTGTGGTGATGGCAACTTATAAAAATGCCTTCTATATTTCTGTTTTGCTTTTCACTCCATTGTACCGAATTCGTACCGAACTGTGATGTCTGAACCGCTCTGACCGAACTGAATTTAGACTTATGTTTACATTTTAATTATTTGAGTTTTCCATAGTTGTGTTGACATTTCTGTCTTGGGATTATAATCAGAGGAAGGTTAAGTTTAAAATAGAAATGTTTAAATGTAATATATTTTTTCTCCTGGTCCTTATTTTAAATGGGTCATAAAAAAAATCAATAATTATCGATATCGACCGATATGAAACACTGATATCGTGATACAGTTTTCAGCCATATCGCCCAGCCCTAGGTGATATGATGATGGTGTGGTGATGTGATCATGATGTGATGGTGTGGTGATGATGATGGTGTGTTGTGTTGTTGAGCAGGTATCAAGACAGCGTTAGTGGTGGGTGGGATGGCGATGCAGAAGCAGCAGCGGATGTTGATGCGGCGACCCGAGATCATAATCGCCACACCAGGACGCCTGTGGGAGTTGATCAAAGAGAGACACGCACACCTGCAGGACCTGCGACAGCTGCGGTACACACACACACACACACACGCACACGCACACACACCTGCAGGACGTGCGACAGCTGCGGTACACACACACACACACACACACACACACACAAACACACACACACCTGCAGGACGTGCGACAGCTGCGGTACACACACACACACACACACACACACACAAACACACACACACCTGCAGGACGTGCGACAGCTGCGGTACACACACACACACACACGCACACACACCTGCAGGACGTGCGACAGCTGCGGTACACACACACACACACACACACACAAACAAACACACACACACCTGCAGGACGTGCGACAGCTGCGGTACACACACACACACACACGCACGCACACACACAACACCTGCAGGACCTGCGACAGCTGCGGTACCTCACACAACCCATCACAATATCAACACACGCCCGTCACAATACCATCACACGCCCATCACAATACCAACACACACCCATCACAATATCAACACACACACACATCACAAACCAACACACACCCATCACAATACCAACACACACCCCATCACAATACCAACACACACCCATCACAATACCAACACACACCCATCACAATACCAACACACACCCATCACAATACCAACACACACCCATCACAATACCAACCACCCCACACAAACCGACACATCCAACAATACCGACACACTCCCATCACAATACGACACAACCCCACAATACCACACACCCTCACAATACCAACACACACCCATCACAATACCAACACATCCTCACATACCACACACACCATCACAATATCCAAACACACGCCCATCACAATACCAACACACACCATCACAATACCAACACACCCCATCACAATACCAACACACACCATCACAATATCAACACACCCCATCACAATACAACACACTCCCATCACAATACAACACACACCCATCACATATACAACACACGCCATCACAATACCAACACACACCCATCCAATCACACATACCATCACACAACCACCCCATCACAATACAACACACACCCATCACAATACCAACACACCCATCACAATACCAACACACCCCATCACAATATCAACACACCCCATCACAATATCAACACACACCATCACAATACCAACACACGCCCATCACAATACCAACACACACCCATCACAATACCAACACACGCCCATCACAATACCAACACACACCCATCACAATACCAACACACGCCCATCACAATACCAACACCATCATCCATCACACATACCAACACCACGCCCATCACAATACCAACACACATCCATCACAATACCAACACACACCCATCACAATACCAACACACCCATCACAATACCAACACACCCATCACAATACCAACACACCCATCCACAATACCAACACACACACCATCACAATACCAACACACACATCACAATATCAACACACATCCATCACAATACCAACACACGCCCATGACAATATCAACACACTCCCATCACAATACAACACACATCCATCACAATACCAACACACACCCATCACAATACCAACACACCGCCCATCACAATATCAACACACGCCCATCACCATCACAATACACGGGAGTGTTTGAAAGAAGCTCCGCTGTCATACTCCTAAATTGTCGACATAAGCACAACTTGTATCATTATTGGGATAAACAGTACACATTCTCTATGGTCAGCTATGATGATGTTTGTAACATTGTGTGTGTGTGTGTGTGTGTGTGTGTGTGTCCTGTTTCTATGGTCGGCTATGATGATGTGTAATGTTGTGTGTGTGTGTGTGTGTGTGTGTGTGTGTGTGTGTGTGTGTGTCCTGTTTCTATGGTCGGCTATGATGATGTGTAATGTTGTGTGTGTGTGTGTGTGTGTGTGTCCTGTTTCTATGGTCTGCTATGATGATGTGTAATGTTGTGTGTGTGTGTGTGTGTGTGTGTGTGTGTGTGTGTGTGCTGGTCCTATGGTCGGCTATGATGATGTGATAATGTGTAATGGTGTGTGTGTGTGTGTGTGTGTGTGTGTGTGTGTGCTGTTTCTATGGTCGGCTATGATGATGTGTAATGTTGTCTGTGTGTGTGTGTGTGTGTGTGTGTGTGTGTGTGTGTGTGTGTGTGCTGGTCCTCAGCTGTCTGGTGATCGACGAGGCCGACCGCATGGTGGAGAAGGGCCACTTCTCTGAGCTGGAGTCTCTGCTGGAGATGCTCAACACCACACACTCCAACCCCCGGCGGCAGACCTTCGTGTTCTCCGCCACGCTGACGCTGGTGCACAGTCTGCCGCTGCGCCTCACGCAGAAGAAGAAGAAGAGGGCGGAGCAGCGCAGCAAGCTGCAGATCCTGATGGAGCGGGTGGGCATGAGGGCCAAGCCCAAGGTCATCGACCTGACGCGCACGGAGGCCACGGTGGAGACGCTGACGGAGAGCCGCATCAGCTGCACCAAGGAGGACAAGGACCTGTTCCTGTACTACTTCCTGCTGCAGTTCCCGGGCCGCAGCATGGTGTTCGCTAACAGCATCGACTGCATCAAGCGGCTGACGGCACTGCTGACCATCCTGGACCTCGCGCCGCTCTGCCTACATGCTAACATGCACCAGAAGCAGCGGCTGAAGAACCTGGAGCGCTTCGCTGAGAAGGACAGGTGAGGAGACGCGCGCACACACACACACACACACACACACACTGATCACACACACACACACACACACACACACACACACACACACACACACACACACACACACACACACACACACACTCACTGCTCACGCTGAACACACACACACACATACACACACACTGAACGCACACACACACACACACTGAACACACACACACACACACACTGAACGCACACACACACACACTGAACACACACACACACACACTGAACACACACACACACACACACACACACTGCTCATGCTGAACACACACACATGATGCACTCAACACACTCACTCACACACACACACACACACATATATACACACACACTCACTGCTCACGCTGAACACACACACACACACACACTGCTCACGCTGAACACACACACATGATGCACTGAACACACACACACACACACACACTGCTCACGCTGAACACACACACGATGCACTGAACACGCACACACACACACACACACACTGCTCACGCTGAACACACATACATGATACACTGAACACACACACACATGATACACTGAACACACACACACACTGCTCACGCTGAACACACACACGATGCACTGAACACACACACACACACACACCGCTCACGCTGAACACACATACATGATACACTGAACACACACACACACGATGCACTGAACACACACACACACACTGCTCACGCTGAACACACATACATGATACACTGAACACACACACACACACACTGAACACACACACACACACACACTGCTCATGCTGAACACACACACATGATGCACTGAACACACACACACACACACTCACACACACACACATGTCTGGTGCGCTATCTTTATGAGGACTCTCCATCGGCATAATGATTTTTATACTGTACAAACTGTATATTCTGTCCCCTTACACTAACCCTACCCCTAAACCTA
Source organism: Chrosomus eos (assembly GCA_036326025.1). Taxonomy (NCBI): domain Eukaryota; kingdom Metazoa; phylum Chordata; class Actinopteri; order Cypriniformes; family Leuciscidae; genus Chrosomus; species Chrosomus eos. The sequence goes on from CM070832.1 coordinate 40,560,502, forward strand.
CCCATCACAGAAACCTTTCTGCATTTTTACATTTTTAATAAAACTCATTCTGTATGATTTATAAGCTTTTGTGCCCATGGGGACCTCTATTTAGGTCCCCACAGTGACTCGAGTCCCCATGAGTCTGTGTGCATTCGGGTTTAAGTCCCCACCAGAATAGAAAAACATGTCCACACACACACACACACACATATACACACACTGTTCGGTTTTCCAAGAATTTCCCCACCGAACGGGGCGTCAGGAGAGAACACGTTTCATAACTCAATTGTGGTTTTGTTTACTTGGATTTATTATTTCCACATATAGTTGATTTGTCCACAAACAAAGAGGTTATAAACCTATAGACATAAAAAGACAGTGTAAATGACAATATTAATAACACTTATATATCATACTATAAATTCTGAACAATATAAAACATTAATAACCATTAATTCTAATAAATATTTCGTAATAATATATTAATCAACATTCTCAATAAATAGTATAGTATAATTTAGCAATTAATCTAAATGACTATAACATAAACATTAAGCACAGAAATGCAACAGCTTCACACAATACACCAATATTCAATTAAACCAATCGCTCTAAATCAAAGAGATATTCTCAGTGCTTGGCCCGACGTGAAACTAGTGAGTGTAGTTTATGTAGTGGCGCTTTAGCATAGTAACTCATTATGAACGCAAAACAACAAACTACATTTCCCATCCGGCAACGCAAACCAGGAAGTAACTCATTTGAAAGTGAAACGCTCCAAATCCAAACATTTCCTTAAGTTCTACCGCGATTCGCGAATACTATCAACACGACAACATTCAACATTGATTGCAAACGAGGTTCTCAGTGTTCCCTCAGCAACATTTACCAACATTTATCTACACACAAACTGCGCGCATATGCCGCGGTTGTCAGTAGTTACACAAACAGACAGGCAAACTTTCCCCCGCATCTCAATAAGCGTTTCATTAAACAGCAGCTTACCGGTGGCGCGTCTCTCCCGACGAGACAACATGCAAACAAACTCTTGATTCTACGTATATCTCAAGCTCATGATAACACACCGTTTTAAGATCTCACTGATTTGCGTTTCAATGCTTAACCAGTCCCTCCTTCAATTAGGAACGTAAACCTCCCACCTATTAACCTGCGTTCTCTACCAAACACCCGTGCTGTAGTGAGCGCAACACCTCCCACTTGACCGCGTAATCTTGTGATTCCAAGCGGTCACAGCCTTACATTTCATAAAACATATGATTTTTTTTTTTTTTTTTTTTTTTTTAAATAAAACCATTATTGTCTCTGTTAACCTCCACTGACATATATAGTATTCTATCGGGGTTGGTCCATTCCCTTGAAAGGTAGTGCAAATAATGGTAAAGAAACAAAGTTCTAAGAGTCATTGGTCTCCCACAGGAATGAGGACTACCAGTCTCCTCACATCTCTCCGTAGGATGACTGATGTTGGCTGCTGAGGGATCCTCTTAAGTTTCCCACTTACTTGGGAGGCAGGAAGGCCTGCACATGCCTTAACATCAGCATCTCTCACAAGTCCTTTCTTATCAGGGTACACGGCCTGGATCCGTCCAAGCCGGAATTGCCCTCGTAATGCGTTTTGATCAGCAATCCAAACAATGTCACCAATTTCTACGTTCTTTTGGGTCCGGTGCCACTTTGGCCTGATGAATAAGTTAGGTCCGGCGAGTTCGCTCCACTTCTTCCAGAACATATCCACACCTATCTGGATGGACCTGAGACGGCGCCAGGGATGAATACACAGGTCAATTCCTCTTGTATCTCCACTTTGCCTTGTCCTCCCGAGAAGCAGATCATTGGGGGTCAAATACTCTACAGAGTCCTCTTGTTCTTGTGCTCTAGCGTCGATCGGCCTTTCATTTGTGAGGTTAGCTGCCTGGAAGAAGAGTGTTTGGAGCTCACCCCAAGTGAGTGAGTTTGTTATGCCTCCAAGGCTAGTGAGGGCTCTTTTAACAAGTTTAACTGCAGCTTCTGCAGCCCCATTACGATGTGGTGCGTCAGCCGGATGAAAGTTCCATGCCCACACTGTCCCATTCTTGGCGGCTTTGTCTTCTATGGCTACTTCCTGTAAAGTCTCCAAGTACCTGTGCAAGTCTTGTAGGGCAGGTTTTGCTCCAATAAAATTGGTTCCTCTATCTGACCACAATTTTCTGGGATTGCCTCTCATTGCTACAAAGCGAAAGTAAGTTTGGAGAAAGCTTTCAGATGATTGGTCGTCAACGAGGTCCACATGAACTGCCCTTGATGCCATGCAACAGAATACTATGCCCCAGACTTTTTTCCCTGTTCTTTTCTTGACAGCATCCTTAATTTCAAAAGGGCCAAAGAGGTCAAGTGTGGTATACTCAAATGGGTTAGCACGCTGCGAGCGTTCTGGCGGCAGATCACCCATCATCTGCTGGCACATCTTCCCTTTCAGTTTGCGACATGTAATACAGTCGTTCGCAACTTTCTTTACTATCCTTCGACCTTGCACAATCCATGCTTTCCTCCTGGTGCGCAGAAGTGTGGCAGCAACACCTTCATGGTTCTCATTATGAGCTTCTCTTGACAGTAGTGTTGCGAGCCATGAACAAAATGGAATTAAAGGAACAGCTGTTCCATCTTCTTTCCAGCACTGGACTCGTCCTCCACAGAGAAGGATTCCTGTGCTCTCATCCTTGTGGACCACCAAACGGTTCAGTGTTGAGTCCAGGAACTGACTGCCATCTTGGGATGCGAGGACCAGGTCTCTGAAGGCTTGCTCTCTCTCCTCAGTAGACAGGATAGAGTGGTTTGCCTCCCACTTTGATGAGTCTGGTCCCTGGCGTTTTCTCAGCCAGTTTTCTGCAGCCCGTCGAGTCCAGGCTATGGAACCACACAGCTTGGACAGAGAACTGAAACGTTGAGGTCCCACAAGGCGCACCAATCCAATTGCCCAGGGCCTTCTTTGTCTGTCTGCCACTGGTGTAGCACCCGGGACAGCTGGTGATGTCGATCTACCATTATCTTTTTTATGCCTGAGGTTCGCCTTGATGTCAGGCCCATTGAGGCAAGTTATCTCTGCTGATTGGGCCCTAGTGACCACTGCTGAGAAGGCTTTCCGCTGAAGCTTTCCCACATCTTCAGCAGCAGAGGGCACAATCTCACTAGCCATCTTCATAGGCCAGTCACTTTTGGAATTTTTCAGAAACTCAGGTCCTTGCTGCCATTCTGTCCCTTCGCCCAGTTCTTCAGGAGTTGCACCTCTGGTAAGTATGTCAGCAATATTTCTTTTGCCTTCAATCCACCTCCAATCTTCCACATTTCCAGCTTTCTGAATTTCACCAATTCGGTTAGCAAAAAAGGTCTGGAAGCCATAGCTGCTCTTTTGAATGGCTGCTAGGATTGTTTGGCTATCTACGAAGTGAAACCATTGCTTGACTTGGATCTGGCAGTGTTTTTCAAAGTATTTCTTTAGGCGGGTAGCAAACACCGCACCACAAAGCTCCGATTTGATTACATCTCCTTTCAAGTCAAGAGGCGTGAGTTTTGCTTTGGATTCTACCAACTTCACTTCAACTTTATCACTGGTTTCCCACCTCAAATAAAGTACAGCCCCATAGGAGGATTCGCTTCCATCTGAGAACGTGATCCCTATTGGCAACCCTTTAGCTCCAGGCGGCGTAAGGCTTCTCTCAAATTTTACTTGACCCAGTCTTACGAATTCTTCAAAGAGAGTTATTGCTGCTTCTCGAAGTTTCAATGAGAGAGGGGCATCCCATGTATTTTTAGGTGGGTTGTCCCTGCCAGCTTCCTGGAATGATTCTCGGACCAACATTATTCCCTTTTGCTTGGCTGGTGAAGCAAGACCAACCGGGTCATATAATGCGGCTATCTGGCTAAGAAGTATGCGTCGGGTAAGGGGGTCTGGCGTTCCTTCCCTGACATCCTCCATGCTCAGATTAACTCCTGTCCTCATTTTTCCTCTTTTCTTGGAGAAGTTGATAGACGTCAGCAACCTAAGTTTGTCAGTTTCAGGTTCGTAACCTACTCCGAGTGCTTTATTCTCCCCATCATGAATCTGGTTAGGCAGTACCAAGGTCCTCGGTATAGTAGCTTCAGTAGAGACTCCACCCCTCCCACTTTGGCATGATAGAACCCATGGTTTCAGGAAGAAGCCTCCTGCTTTTAACATCTCCTCCACTCCTTTGGTGATCTTTTTCAATGTTTCAGGATCATTGTGTGAGGTTAAGATATCATCCACGTAGCTGTCCTCAATCAGAGCTCGCCGTTCTTCCACCATATCAGCAAACCGAGGAAGGTTTGCAGTTTCTCTCATTGCGACTTGGGCGATACATCCTGCGGGTTTATCACCGATATTCACTCTGACGACCACAAACTCCTCAATATCATCTTTAGGGTTGTCTCTCCAGAGAAATCGGTGGAGGTGAACTTCCTGATCTTTCAGCCACACTGAGTTATACATTTTCTTTACATCACCCAGTGCGGCATGAAGTCCGCTTCTGAACCTCAAAAGGACACCTCTGATGGGATTGAGTACATCGGGACCCTTATGAAGGAGATCATTTAGACTTATGCCTCGGAACTCTTGGCTACTATTCCACACAATTCTCACTGGGGTTGAAGAGGAATGAGGGTTCGGTGCAACCAGATGGCTGATGTACCATTTAGGTCCTTCCCAGTTGTTAATTTCCTCCCTTGTGAGTTTTGCAGCAGCCCCTCTTGCAACCATTTCATGTATTTGTTCTTTGTATGCAGCCTTCCACACAGGTTCCTTCTCCAGACGCTTCTCAGTGTTTCTGAAGGTTGCCTCCACAGCCTGCCGATTGTCGGGCAGCGTTGTGAGGTCTGTCTTCCAGGGATAAGCTGCGTCCCAGTGGGGAGAGTTGCTGTGTTTGTCCGCCAGTACGTATGTTAGGCATTCTTTTATCTTTTCCAGGTCCCGCTCTTCCTTGAGGGTCATTTCTTTTCCTCCAGGGGGGCACCTACCACACTTGCAGCCGCCACATTGAGGACTGCACGCAGCTCCAATGCTGTCCCACCTGAACCACTCGAAGACCTCATTGTTAGTGGTTTTGGTGCTTCGGTTAAGCACATCTCCTTCCTCCTCTTGAGGTAAGATGGTTTCTTTGTACGCCATCGAGGCTGATCTCATGGTCCTTGCAAGGTGAGTCTCAGAGTGGTATACTGCCAGATCGATAGTCTCAATAAGATCAGGATGGGTTCCTCCAACAGTCTTTCCCAGCGGACCATCCCAGAGGACGAGGTCTCCTACTATTTTAATTGGCTGGGGAACAAGACGACCTTCCCGATGACTGATAAGGAGGTCAATCTTCGTGGGACGAACCAGTTCGTCTCTGGGTACATTGGGGAAGAACTTCTGTAGTTGCTTGGCAGTGACTGGTTGAGTCACCTCCGCGATGTCTTCCAAGCCATAGCAGAGAATTCTATGCTCTGCCACCTCTCCCTTAGGTGTCTTCACTCTCAACCGTAGGGAATATCTTTTTGTAAAGACCGTCTTCTTCATCCCCCCGACTCCATGGACTATAAGCTTGATCTTCTCACCGCACAGTCCAAGGCGCTCGGCTGTCTCATTGGTGATATAATTGGTGTCAGATGCGAGGTCGATTAGAGAGCCAATAAGGCAACCCGAGTTTGTCGTTACTTCCATCAGCATCATCACCACTGGATGCTCTTGCAGTCCATCTCCAGCCTTGGCACATACGGTTGATGATATTTTGTTTGAGAACACATTCTTATATTTCTCTCTTTGTTCTGGAGTCAGCTCTGCCAGAAACTCTTCTTGTTTGTTGGTTAGACCAAGTTTCTTTCCTTCCATTTTTATGGTGCTCTTCTCCTCACTGCTGCGGTCCTTCTTTGGTGTTGGAGGCTTAGGACACAGAAGGTAATTGTGGTCCGACACCCCTCCTTTCCGACAGTCTACTTTTGGGCAAAGGTATCTGGGTGTGCATCCTTTTCCATCCTTGGGGTGGTGCCGCAAACACTTGGAGCACAACCCTAGCTTCTTTACATGGGCCCTTTTTCTTAAGAGATCTTGCTCTCTGAAGACCTTGCAGGCAAATAGCTTGCCGACATGGGAGTCATCTTCACAGACAGTACAGCTGGAATAGTCGTCCTTCTGACCTGCTGTGGATTTAGTGAAAGCCTTCCTCCCTCTCTTATCTGAGTAGTCTGCAACAGCCTTTTCCACAGGGCCTTTGTCTGCAGGGCTTGGCTCCAACTGGTCCAGTTCTTCAAGAATCTCCTCCTGCCTCTTCAAGAATCCAAGGAGGCAATCAAAATGATGTAGTGGAGAAAACCTGTTTACTGGGTCAGTCTTGTGCATAATCCACTCCTTCTTGAGTGAACTGGGAAGCTTGCTTTCAAGCGATTGAGCAACAACACGGTTCTTCACGGCGTCCTCTTCACCGAGAATCTGGAGGTTACACAATGCCCTCTCCACAGCCTGGATCAATTCAATGGATCTTCTTGGATTGTTTCCTTTGACAGGGGGAAGAGACTGGACCTCATTAACGATCATAAGGACTATTTTCGCTCTGTTCCCGTATTTGCTGTCCAGCAACCTGAACATGTCGTCGGCGGTTCCACAGCGAGATAGCACAAGATCCTTCTTGACTTCTTCGTGGAGACTATTTAACAAATGAAACTTTTTTATACATTCCACACCTTGTGGGTTACCCAATTCTTGTAGGTCTTCCCACTCAATCTTCCAGCGATAATAGTCTCTCATGTCACCAGAGAAGGTGGGTAGCCGTACTTTTTCAAGGCTGATTTGAGGCTTGAGATTAGAGTTTCCTTTAGTCCGTTCCGGGCTGCTTCGCTGTAAGAGGGGCTGGTTAATGCTCAATGTCCCCGTATACCTCTTGGGCTTCAGCTTGCGATCGGAAGCCATCTCAGGAAGAGAGAGGAAAGAGGCATCTTGTATCGGATCCCCAGTCACACTGCTATCATCTCCCAGGTTTCTTTCTCTGCCCTTTACTTGGTCTGCTTCGTCCTCCTCCAGTTTGTCAGACAACGCCAGGACCCTCTTCTTAAGTGTCTTGTGGCGTGTCCTGAGATCTAACGCCTTCGGACCAGGAACCAACTCTTTCCACTCTACTAACATTTCTCCGAGTTCAACAACCTCTCTTTCAATAGCTCTATTCCTTAACCTGCGGTCCTTGATTGACTTCCGAGGGTTAACTTCCTCTTCCTCTGCCTGAGTGATGGCCGCCTCAGCTGTTTTAGCCTGCTTGAAAAACGCCTCCTCTGCGTAGCTGGTCCAAAAGGTTTCCTGGGTGGCTATCTTTACTTCAAGGAACCTGTTCTCACACTCTGCCGTCTTTTCATCAATTTGGTTTGCAGATGCTATGACCTCTTCATCCGTTGACTCCCTCAGGGCTTCAGCATACTCATGTCCCGCATCTGTGACTTTAGAAAAATCTGTCCTGAAAATTTTCCATTCCCTGAGAACTTCAGTCGGTTCCAAAAGTCCCGGTTTGGTGAGAGTATGGGCCCTTTTGGTGAATGAAGCCTGTGCTCTTGATCGCACATTTTTAAGCTTTTCCAAGTCTGCCATTGTTACTCCCTTTGTGTTGACTGGAGAGCTGTCACACCAATGTGTATTCACGCTCCTTTATCCTTGATCAACGGGCAGTTTAATTAATGATAAACTTGGGGTTAGTCACCAAATTGAGAAGCCAGCTGATCCTGGGTTGATTGAACTTCCTTAATGAAACAGTCCGTGGCTGTTTTTTACTGCACTCACTCCAGTGCAGTGGGCCTCGGTTTATAACTGTTCGGTTTTCCAAGAATTTCCCCACCGAACGGGGCGTCAGGAGAGAACACGTTTCATAACTCAATTGTGGTTTTGTTTACTTGGATTTATTATTTCCACATATAGTTGATTTGTCCACAAACAAAGAGGTTATAAACCTATAGACATAAAAAGACAGTGTAAATGACAATATTAATAACACTTATATATCATACTATAAATTCTGAACAATATAAAACATTAATAACCATTAATTCTAATAAATATTTCGTAATAATATATTAATCAACATTCTCAATAAATAGTATAGTATAATTTAGCAATTAATCTAAATGACTATAACATAAACATTAAGCACAGAAATGCAACAGCTTCACACAATACACCAATATTCAATTAAACCAATCGCTCTAAATCAAAGAGATATTCTCAGTGCTTGGCCCGACGTGAAACTAGTGAGTGTAGTTTATGTAGTGGCGCTTTAGCATAGTAACTCATTATGAACGCAAAACAACAAACTACATTTCCCATCCGGCAACGCAAACCAGGAAGTAACTCATTTGAAAGTGAAACGCTCCAAATCCAAACATTTCCTTAAGTTCTACCGCGATTCGCGAATACTATCAACACGACAACATTCAACATTGATTGCAAACGAGGTTCTCAGTGTTCCCTCAGCAACATTTACCAACATTTATCTACACACAAACTGCGCGCATATGCCGCGGTTGTCAGTAGTTACACAAACAGACAGGCAAACTTTCCCCCGCATCTCAATAAGCGTTTCATTAAACAGCAGCTTACCGGTGGCGCGTCTCTCCCGACGAGACAACATGCAAACAAACTCTTGATTCTACGTATATCTCAAGCTCATGATAACACACCGTTTTAAGATCTCACTGATTTGCGTTTCAATGCTTAACCAGTCCCTCCTTCAATTAGGAACGTAAACCTCCCACCTATTAACCTGCGTTCTCTACCAAACACCCGTGCTGTAGTGAGCGCAACACACACACACACACACACACACACTGCTCACGCTGAACACACACACAACATGATGCACTGAACACACACACACACACACACTGCTCACGCTGAACACACACACGATGCACTGAACACACACACACACACACTGCTCACGCTGAACACACACACACATGATACACTGAACACACACACACACACACACACACTGCTCACGCTGAACACCACACACGATGCACTGAACACACACACACACTGCTCACGCTGAACACACATACATGATACACTGAACACACACACACATGATACACTGAACACACACACACACTGCTCACGCTGAACACGCACACGATGCACTGAACACACACACACACACACACTGCTCACGCTGAACACACATACATGATACACTGAACACACACACACATGATACACTGAACACACACACACACTGCTCACGCTGAACACACACACACATGATACACTGAACACACACACACATGATACACTGAACACACACACACACTGCTCACGCTGAACACACATACATGATACACTGAACACACACACACATGATACACTGAACACACACACACATGATACACTGAACACACACACACACTGCTCACGCTGAACACACACACGATGCACTGAACACACACACACACACACACACACTGCTCACGCTGAACACACATACATGATACACTGAACACACACACATATGATACACTGAACACACACACACATGATACACTGAACACACACACACACTGCTCACGCTGAACACACACACGATGCACTGAACACACACACACACACACACACACACACTGCTCACGCTGAACTGTTACGGCCAGCTCGTTTCGGCCGTACATAAAATAAACAAGTACACCAGAAATGACTTGCAAGATTTTATTTCTCCTCAAAAATCACAATTAACTGAATATAACAAAGTCTAGGGGTTTCAAATCAAAAGGGAAAACATAATCCGGTTGGGGAGTAAAAGAAGGTTGGTATGGGCTGTAAATCAAAGGTTCAAATGACTCCGCCAGAGGCTGTCAGTCCCCTGGACGAAGTGAAGAGGGGATGTTGAATCCAAGCTTTTATCCTCTCCACAATCAAAGATAACGATGAAGCAGGGGGGTGCAATCTTCCACGCTCTCTCCACGCAATACCGCCACCAGCAGGCAAGCAAGCGGAACGCAGGGTCGTAACACCTCCCTCCAAAAGAAAAAGATTCAGCTATGAATCTAAAAATCAAAAACAAGAAAAGACAATTAGCAAAACCCAAAAATAAGTGCAAGAGTATTCTGAACGTCGTCTTCTTCATCCTTCAGCACCTCTGGGCCCTAGAGATGCAAAGGAAAAGGGACAACGTAGAGATCAGATCATGCTCTTGATAGTGTGTCAGCTATGATATTATCCTTCCCTCGAATGTGTTTAATCTCAAGATAGAACGGTTGTAAAATGAGACTCCATCGCATAAGTCGCTGGTTTTGATTCCTCATTCGATTTAAAAAAAAACCAACGGATTATGATCGGTATAGACAATAATCGGCGCAGCGATTGACCCCAAGTATACCTCGAAATGTTGGACTGCCAACACTAGGGCGAGAGCTTCCTTCTCAATAGTAGAGTATACTTGTTGATGTCGATTAAACTTTTTAGAAAAGTAACTTACAGGATGCAAAACCTTGCTCGAATCCTCCTGTAAAAGAACAGCACCCGCACCACAAGCACTTGCATCGATTGCAAGGCTAAAAGATTTCTCAAAATCCGGGGCTGTTAAAACAGGGGCACACGCCAGCAACGCCTTACAATTGTCAAAAGCTTGTTGACAGAGCTCAGACCACTGAAAAGTTAACTTGGGACTCAATAGATCGGTAAGAGGGGAAACTACACTTGCGAAATTTTCGCAAAAGCTCCGGTAATATCCCACCATACCGAGAAACCGTCGCAATTCACGACGAGTAGTGGGTACGGGAAAGTCACAAATGGCTTCAACCTTGGTCTCAATAGGTTTTACACAACCATTTCCCACAATTTTTCCTAAATAGGTAACGGTTGCTTTCGCGAATTCAGATTTAGCGAGGTTTATGGTAAGATTAGCCTTTGCTAGACGAGAAAACAATTCTTTAATTTGGTTTAGATGTTCGGACCAGGAGGAATTATACAACACCACGTCGTCAAGATAGGCCTCACATCCTGACATTCCGTACAGTATACGATTTACGAGACGCTGGAATGTCGCAGGTGCATTTCGCACTCCGAAAGGCATAACCGTGTACTGTAAGAAAGCATCCGGTGTGACGAAGGCGGACAATTCCTTCGCTCGATCAGTCAGCGGCACCTGCCAATATCCCTTTAGAAGATCGAATTTACTGACATATCGGGCAGAGCCAACATGATCGACGCAATCATCAACTCGAGGCAAAGGAAAGCAATCCGGCTTATTAACGGAATTAAGTTTTCGATAATCTGTGCAGAATCGATATGAGCCATCGGATTTATTTACTAGAACACAAGGGGAACTCCATGAACTGAAACTAGATTCAGCCAGACCATGAGCAAGTAGATAGTTCACCTCTTGTTTCAGCAAATCTCTTTTAAAAGGGTTGACTCTATATGCGTTCTGTTTAACAGGACACGAAGCTCCTACATCGATATCATGTTCTATGATGGAGGTACGACCAGGAACATCACGGAAAAGAGAGGGAAATGACATCACCACCTCAGTGACATCACTCCTCTCCTTTTCAGTCAGATAAGAAAGATGAGAGGTCAGGTTACAAAGAATATCCGAGTTTTTAAGTCGCCCGTCAACCTTTTCTCGAGAAAGAAAACCCTCGTCCTCATCAGCAGTCTCTAAAGAATCCCCACTCGTGTTGTGAGAGAGAGAAGATGGTTCTGAAAAAGAGTCACAAAAATTGACCATATTCACAGTAACAGAACGAACAGGAATGGTGTACAATTTCAACAAGTTACTGTGACAAACTTGTACCTTTTTCCTCCGGTCAGGAGTATTCAACAGATAGTTATTATCAGAGAGACGTTTAACTACACTATAGGGGCCTGTAAATTTTGCTTGAAATGGATTAACAGGTAGGGACAACAAAGCGAGTACTTGATCACCTACCTGAAATTCTCTTAACTTAGCTTTTCTATCAAAACGTTGTTTCATTTTTATTTGAGACTTACTCAACTTCTTTTTAGCGAGAGCTCTTGCCTCATACAATCTACGCCGGAATCCACTTACATAATCCGAAATGTTTTCAGACAGTTTAGGCATTCGCCACTCCTCAGCTAACACAGCCGTAGGTCCTCTCACTACATGTCCGAACACTAATTCATTCGGGCTAAACCCAAGACTTTCTTGGATTACCTCACGTATCGCTAACAACATCCATGGCAGACCTTCCTCCCAATCCGCATCTAGTTCCACACAATATGATCTTAAAAGGGACTTCAGGGTTTGATGAAACCTCTCAAGAACTCCTTGACTCTGCGGATGATAAGCGCTAGAGATATTGTGGTTTACTCGAAGTTGACGCAGGGCTTTTGAGAACTGTTTCGACATGAAGTTCGAACCCTGATCGGACTGAATGACTTTAGGAATTCCAAAGGTCGACATGAAATTAGTGAGAGCCTTCAAGACAGATTTTGTGGTGATGGACCTTAACGGATAAGCAGCCGGATAACGAGTAGTCTGACACATAACGGTTAAAAGGTATTGGTGACCAGTCTTGGACCGAGGCAAAGGACCAACACAGTCAACTACCAAATGTTCAAAAGGAGTGGACACGACGGAAATAGGTTGCAACGGAGCAACAGGAACTTTTTGGTTTGGCTTACCGGTGATCTGGCATATATGACAAGATCGAATATGTTTTGCCACATCTCGTTTCACCTTAGGCCAATAGAACTGTCGCAAGACTCGATCGTACGTTTTACGAACTCCCGTATGACCAGCAAGTCCCTGATGAGCTAAATGCAACACAGATTCCCTCACCGTAAAAGGAACCACAATCTGGATTTTAGGTTCTAGAGAAACATCTTCATGCAACACCACTTTCCGACAAAGCAGACCATCATCAAGAAAGTACGAAGGAGACTGAGGATCAGAACATTTCTTAGACCCTACTTCAGAGAATAAGGTTTTAAGACTGTCATCGCTCTGTTGAGCTCTAATCAAATCCTCTCGGGAAATCTGAAACAAAGAAGTCAGAGAACAATCATCAACATCAGAGAGATCAACATTGGTTTTCTCAAGAGTGGACAGAACCTCTGATGTATCGTTAGATTCATGTCGCAACACTGTCGAATCTTTCTGGTCAGAAGACAACGAAGAACAGGACTTCAGGTCTCTCTGCTCAGGACATTTGGACACATCCGATCCTGAATCACCTGTATGAACAGTATAGAAGGAGGTATCATGCAGTGGAACTTCAACTTGTTTTTCAGATAATGGTTTAGCCATTGATCGAGTAACTGCACAAGCTGGAAACAAATCAGGAAATTCTCTACAATTTTCCACGTCAGATTTCCTAGGTGTAGATGCTATTATGGGTGGAGCTGCCACTTCACTCCGACCCCAAACATTTCCACCAGCTAAATCATTTCCCAGAATAAATGTAATCCCAGGAATTGGAAGTGCAGGACAAACACCAACTACTACTTCACCAGATACAATGGCAGAGGAAAGATGAATTCGATGCAAAGGCACTTCAGTGAACCTCATCTCAAACCCTCGCACTAGTACATGAGTTCCAGTAGCAGTTTCAGAGGTTAAAGGCAAGATTCCTTCTAAAAGAAACGACTGTGCCGCTCCCGTATCTCGAAGAAGACGTACTGGCACCGTTTCGTCTGAACCAGGCACTGACACATTTCCTTCTGTGATAAAAGGTGCATAATCAACAGAAGAAGTTATACACTGATCAACAGATTTATCACCAGAACTGGATAAATGACGATCTTTCTCATCACAAGTGTCAATAGTAAGTGGTAAGGTAGAAACTAAAGCAACAGATTTCGTCAATCTCTCTTTCTTCTTGAGTATCAGACAGTCAGATATTTTATGACCAGGCTTTTTACAATAAAAGCAAACCATGTCTCGTGAGAGTACAGGTTTACTAGAATGTTCAGCAACTGTTGTCTTACTATTCCTACTCATCACAGCAGACTTTGTCTTAGGTTGAAAGCAAAACTTAGAGTTACTCATATTGTTAGTTTTAAGACCTACTGAACTGAATGACCCACAATGGGTTAACACAAATTCATCAGCCATGATAGCGGCTTCAGAAAGTGTATTCACCTTATGTTCAGTGAGATGTGTAGCTACTGCATGAGGAACACAATGTTTGAACTCCTCTAAGAGCACTAATTCTCTTAACTGCTCTTTAGTTGTAACTTTCATTGAAGTGCTCCAACGATCAAACAAGTTCTCTTTTTCTCTTGCAAATTCAACATAAGTACATTCATCAGCTTTACTCAAATTCCTAAATTTCTGACGATATGCCTCAGGCACGAGTTCATATGCATGTAACACAGCAGATTTCACAACATCATACTCACCACTCTGTTCCAGTGAGAGTGCAGAATAAACTTCTTGAGCTTTACCTGTGAACACACACTGCAACAGTAAAGTCCAAAAGCTTTTCGGCCATTTCATGGATAAAGCAACACGTTCAAAGTGATAGAAATATTTATCCACTTCCTTTTCAGAAAATGGCGGCACTAATCTCATATTTCTGTGAACGTCAAACACAGGTTCACCTGCATTCGCATGCTGTTGTGGAACAGGAGGCACATTCGCTTGTGAAACTTCAGCTGTCTTTGCTGCTAATTCTAACTCCAACTTCTTTATCTGAAATGCTCTCTCGTCACGTTCCCTCTCAAACTGAAGCGTTCTCTCTTCACGTTCCTTCTCTAACTGAAGCGTTCTCTCTTCTAAATCAAGCTCCATTCTTCTCATAGCTAACTGATGACTTAATTTTCTCTCTTCGAATTCTCTCTCTACCGCTCGCTCTTTCATAGCGCGATCATCTCGTTCAGCACGAATTTTCGCGGCATCTAAACACAATTGCTTCTCCTGCAAAGACAATTCTGGAAATTTCGTCTCACTTTCACTATAAACCTCAACAGGAGTAGACACAAACGATTCACTGGGAGTGATTAACTCAGTGCTTACCTCTATAACTCCTCTATCCACAAGTGACCGCTTCAAAGTAGTCACCATAGTCTCCTTCAGCCTCTTTTCCTGAGAAGTAAGATCAACACTAAAGCGTTCGGCGATTTGCACTAACTGCTCTTTTGTACAACTCTCAATCAAAGCTTCTGATGGACACGCAAAGAAATCCTCAACCACTGAAGACATTTTGTTCGTATGTTTTATGCACAATAACACAAACGAAACTACTAGCTAACACACGTGAGACGCCGTTCACTCAAAATACAATTCCCACAAGCCACTGCTTAAAAGGAACTACGTCACCGTATTACGCAACCTCATTCACAAAATTTTCAAAGACTTCCCACAAGTCAAACAGTGTACACACGCAAACTCAACGATTTACCTTTTTTTTTTTTTTGTAGAATGGATTTACCATTTATAATATAAGAGAACTCCAGCTCCTAACTCAGAAAAACACTAACTAAATCCTACCTAGTCTTCAGAGATGTACCGGGCTCGAGGCGACATTAAACGCTAAACTCCGCGACAATCAGTCAAACTGAAAGTCCGGAAGCGTACCCCCTACAGAGAGTTAATCTCCACCCAGGATAACCTCCAAAAACAAGAAAGGCAAAATAACAAAACAAAACAACAAACAGTGCTCCGTCGGAAGGATTGTATTCACAATCCAGCTGGAAACACTCTTACTAACCAGAGTTCTCATTTATAAAGGTAACCATTCACAAAACATACACACATACAACCCATACTTACCAACGTTTCCAACCCCAGTAGGATCGCGGACGAGACTCCAATTTATGTTACGGCCAGCTCGTTTCGGCCGTACATAAAATAAACAAGTACACCAGAAATGACTTGCAAGATTTTATTTCTCCTCAAAAATCACAATTAACTGAATATAACAAAGTCTAGGGGTTTCAAATCAAAAGGGAAAACATAATCCGGTTGGGGAGTAAAAGAAGGTTGGTATGGGCTGTAAATCAAAGGTTCAAATGACTCCGCCAGAGGCTGTCAGTCCCCTGGACGAAGTGAAGAGGGGATGTTGAATCCAAGCTTTTATCCTCTCCACAATCAAAGATAACGATGAAGCAGGGGGGTGCAATCTTCCACGCTCTCTCCACGCAATACCGCCACCAGCAGGCAAGCAAGCGGAACGCAGGGTCGTAACAGAACACACATACATGATACACTGAACACACACACACATGATACACTGAACACACACACACACTGCTCACGCTGAACACACATACATGATACACTGAACACACACACACATGATACACTGAACACACACACACACTGCTCACGCTGAACACACATACATGATGCACTGAACACACACACACACACACTGCTCACGCTGAACACACACACGATGCACTGAACACACACACACACACACTGCTCACGCTGAACACACATACATGATACACTGAACACCACACAACACGATACACTACACACACACACACACACACACACTGCTCACGCTGAACACACACACACGATGCACTGAACACACACACACACACACTGCTCACGCTGAACACACATACATGATGCACTGAACACACACACACACCACACACACTGCTCATGCTGAACACACACACGATGCACTGAACACACACACACACACACACACACACACACACACTGCTCACGCTGAACACACATACATGATACACTGAACACACACACACGATACACTGAACACACACACACACTGCTCACGCTGAACACACATACGATGCACTGAACACGCACACACACACACACACACTGCTCACGCTGAACACACACACAACACACACACACTGCTCACGCTGAACACACACACATGATGCACTGAACACACACACACACACACACACACTGCTCACGCTGAACACACACACACTACCGATGCACGAACACACACACACACACACACTGCTCACGCTGAACACACATACATGATACACTGAACACACACACACATGATACACTGAACACACCACTGCTCACATGCTGAACACGCACGCGATGCACTGAACACACACACACACACACACACACACACTGCTCACGCTGAACACACATACATGATACACTGAACACACACACACATGATACACTGAACACACACACACCAACTGCTCACGCTGAACACACATACATGATACACTGAACACACACACACATGATACACTGAACACACACACACATGATACACTGAACAC
>CM070832.1:40582707-40622206 GCA_036326025.1 Chrosomus eos
TGGTGTTATATGATCATATTTTCTTGATCTAGTAAGAACTCTAGCGGCTGCATTTTGGACTAACTGTAGCTTGTTTATTGAGGATGCAGGACAACCAGCTAATAAAGCATTACAGTAATCTAGTCTCGAGGTCATGAATGCATGAACTAACTTTTCTGCATCTGAAACAGATAGCATGTTACGTAGCTTAGCAATGTTTCTAAGGTGGAAAAAGGCTGTTCTTGTAACATATGAGATATGATTTTCGAAAGTCAAGTTGCGGTCTAGTATAACACCCAGGTCTTTTACTGTAGTGGATAAAGTAACAGGACATCCTTCTAAATTAAAGTTGTATTGTAAGGGATTTTGTGGGTAGTTTTTTGGACCAATAAGTAATACCTCCGTTTTATCTGAATTTAATAGCAGGAAATTACACGTCATCCAGCATTTTATATCTTTTAGACACTCTGTCAAGTTAGATAAGTTAGTGTTTTCATCTGGTCGTGATGAGATATATAATTGAGTGTCATCAGCATAACAGTGAAAACTAATTCCATGTTTTCTTATAATATTACCAAGTGGCATCATATATATTGAGAATAGCAGAGGGCCTAGGACAGATCCTTGCGGCACTCCATAGTCTACTGATGTTATCTTTGATTTTTCCCCATTTAAACAGACGAAATGGTAACGGTCTGATAAGTACGATCTAAACCAGCTTAATGCCTGTCCCTGAACACCAGTGTAGTTTTGTAGTCGATCTAAGAGTATTTTATGATCTATAGTGTCGAACGCAGCACTAAGATCAAGTAGAACTAGTATTGAGATACAGCCTTGGTCAGAGGCTAAGAGTAAATCATTTGTAATTTTAACTAGCGCAGTTTCTGTGCTATGATGCGGTCTGAATCCCGACTGAAATTTTTCGTAGATATCATTTTTTTGCAAGAAAGAGTACAATTGAGCGGACACAATTTTTTCTAGTATTTTAGACATAAATGGAAGATTTGAGATGGGTCTGTAATTTGCTAGGTTATTTGGATCTAATTGCGGTTTCTTAATGAGAGGTTTTATTACTGCCAGCTTGAATATTTTTGGAACGTGACCTAAAAATAAAGACGAGTTAATAATATTGAGAAGAGGCTCTTCCACTACAGGTAACACTTCTTTAAGTAGTTTAGTGAGTATTGGATCTAATAAACATGTTGTTGGTTTAGATGCAATGATTAGTTTATTTAGTTCTTCCTGTCCTATAGTTGTAAAGCGGTGTAGTTGTTCTAGGGGGGCCATAATTGAGGCCGAGTCATAAGACACCATAGAGGATTGTACATTTACAATAGTGTTTCGGATGCTTTCTATTTTCTCATTGAAGTAATTCATAAAATCATTACTACTATATTGTAACGGAATATTTTGCTCTGGAGATGTCTGATTATTTGTTAGTCTAGCCACGGTGTTAAATAAAAACCTTGTATTATTTTGGTTATTTTCAATTAATTTGCGGATATGCTCAGCCCTGGCTGATTTTAGAGCCCTTTTATAACGTGACATACTGTCTTTCCACGCGATTCTGAAGACCTCTAAATTAGTTTGTTTCCATTACGCTCTAAGTTACGATTTTCTCTCTTGATAGCATGCGTAGCACTGTTGTACCATGGTGTTTTAGTTTTCTCTCTAACCTTTTTTAATCTAATTGGTGCAACAATATCTAGTGTACTAGAGAAAATGTTGCTCATACTGCTAGTCATTTCCTCTAGTTCATCTGTTTGTTTGGGTTTACTGAGCAGCTGAGATAGATCAGGTAAGCTATTTGAGAATCTATCTATAGTGGTTGGAAGGATTGTTCTGCCTGGTCGATAACGTGGTGCAACATGACAAATTTCAGCAGTGCGTATTATGCAAGTTACCATGTAATGATCAGTGAGATCGTCACTTTGCGGTATAATATCTATATCGGTTGGATCGGTTCCATATGAAATAATTAAATCTAGTGTATGATTTAGCCGATGAGTGGGACCACTGACGTTTTGCTTCACCCCAAAAGAGTTTAATAGATCTCTAAACGCAGCCCCTAACGCATCATTTGTATTATCTACGTGTATGTTAAAGTCGCCAATAATTATTGCTTTATCGACATTGACCAATAGGTCTGAGAGAAAGTCTGCAAAATCTTTTAGGAAATCAGTATATGGCCCTGGAGGTCTATATACGGTAGCCAATGCTAGAGATAATAAGGATTTCTTTCTTACATCTAAGAGCGTAACATTTAGCACAAGTACTTCAAACGAATTAAACCTATGACAAGTTTTCTGAGTAACATTAAGAATATCTCTATAGATTGTTGCAACACCGCCGCCACGACCGATCAGACGGGGCTCATGCTTATAACAGTATCCTGGTGGAGTAGACTCATTTAGACCGAAATAATCATTTGGTTTAAGCCAGGTTTCAGTAAGGCACAGAACATCGAAATTATTATCTGTGACCATTTCATTTACAATAACCGCCTTAGGTGTGAGCGATCTAATGTTTAGAAGACCTAGCTTTAGAAACTGTTTTTGTTCACTGATATTTAGATTTTCTGGTTTAATTACAATAATATTCTTGCTAGATCTTACAGTAGATTTGTTGTTTGGCTTCACTAAGCGAGGAATAGACACAGTTTCTATATAATGTTCTACATTGGTACTTATATCAATTAAGTTGGGACAGCAAAGACTATGATTTGGACTTTGACTTACTAGTCAGATGGTGTGTAGCGTCTTGGAGATGTTGTCCGACAGAACAGCCGCTCCGACTCTGCTGGGGTGCAGACCATCAGGACGGAAGAGCCTAGGTCGCTCCCAAAACAGATTCCAATTATTTACAAAGAGCAGTTTCTGTTCATTACACCATGACATTAACCATTCATTTAAAGCAAATAATCTACTAAACCTTTCTTGTCCAAGTCGGTACGTGGGAAGCGGTCCAGACACGACGATCGTTGCTCTAGGCGATGTGCTGCGTACCGTCTCGATCAGGCTCCTGTAGTCCTTCTTCAGAACCTCCGTCTGCCGCAGTCTGATGTCATTCGTCCCCGCGTGCAGCACGACAGCTCCGACGCGCTCGTCACCGTTCAGGATCTCGGGAACCTGCGCAGCGACATCAAGAACACGAGCACCAGGAAAGCAGTGAGTGCGCACCTTACCTTTACCCGAGGTAGCACGGACATGGCGGACCATGGAAGTGCCGATGATCACGGCGTCGTTGCGTTCCGACTCGCGAAGAGGGGAGAAGCGGTTCCGGGTGGAGATCTCGAAGACCGGGAGGGGCGGAGAGGTTCTTGCTCTGGTCCTGGCTCGTGTCGTGACCCAGGGTGCAGGAGTGATTGAAGGCAGAGATGATCGCGTCCTCCTGGGCAGAGAAACGCACGGAGTAGACGAAGTCGGAGTCAAAGTCACAAAGTTACTAACCACTGACTTGTGAGCATCGGCGCGTGATGTTTCAAGCGCTGATCGCCGATCTCGCAGCTCGGCTTGCTTCTCCAGCAGAACACGAATCTGCTTCTCCACCGACTCCAGCTCCAGTCGTACCGAAATCAGCTCGAATGTGTCCTCACCTGCACTCAGAGGTAACGTTAGACACACATCCGATATGTTCGCCATTATAACAGATGAACAGTAAACTAGTAGTAATAGTAATCAGTAAAGCAATCCGATTGTTTATAAGGAATAGTATCGAGGATAAGTTCACATGATATAAAAATAGAAAGTGCCTGTTTACAATTGAGTGGTAAAGAAGAAAATCAATGATTAATGAATCAATTCGAGGGAGCTCCAAACACAAACACAGACCGCACGCAGATGTGCTTATGCCCCGTTGATGCAGGCTCTAAGCAAATCAACGTGTGTCATGCCCCCGGACCCCCCTAGGAGGGTAATATCCTTCTCACCTTTTTCACCCCTGACCCGTTTTCATGCCTGTCTGATGATGAGGGCGAGTGGCTCGAGAACGCAAACCGTGAAATAGGTTTGTAAAAAAAACGTCGCCACGTGGACCAGAACTATCCTGTTTGTGTGTGTGTGTGTGTGTGTGTGTGTGTGTCACAAGTAGAGTTCTCAACGGGCCTGAAAATTATAACCCGACCCGACCCGGCCCGTGGCTTTTAAAGCCCGGACCCGATGTAACCAGACACATCAACATGAATATCTGCCCGAACCCGGCCCGCGGCCCGACTCGGACGCGCTTTTCAATCTATCGCCGCTTCGCGGCGACTCTCTATTTATTCCTGTGAAATCACATAATAAAATGTACATACTTAGAAAGATTTACTTACTAGTCCATCAACAAGATCGCCAGGTCAGCATCATTGTTGCATCCAGTGCTGCTTTTTAGCTCGCGCCAACGAGTGAAAAGCCCTCTTGTCCTTTAATTCTCACACGGTCAGATTCTTTCCTTTTCCTAGTCTTCCGACCGTGTTTTCTTTGCTTTTTCCATCGTCTATCACGTCTGAAATGCGCGCAAGTGCAGTGTTGCCAACTATTTTCAAAGGAAAGTAGCTAACGCCAATGCCTGTTTTAATAAAAATCTTAACACAATAATAAATAAAAAGAACTCAAACAGCCAGCCAGCGGGCGGGCTACGAGTTTTGAAACAAAATAGGCATAGCAAACATAATCGTATGCTTATAAGGCATCGTGGAGGAACAGTAGTGCGTCCACAGTGGATGGACTGATGCGTGTTCTCCTCTATTACGGCCAGCCACCCGCACGCAGCAGCCAAAGCGATGATTAATAAATGTTTTTTTTTTTTCACTGAGCGGAAAAGATTAAGCCCGAGGTCCGACCCGACCCGAGTCATTTGCTTATATTTTCGACCCGAACCCGGCCCGAACCCGCGGGTCCCGTCGGGTTTGTCGGGCCGACCCGGCCCGTTGAGAACTCTAGTCACAAGTATCCTCCTTTATATAGCACTTTTAACAATGTAGATTGTTTCAAAGCAGCTTTACAGAGATAAACATACAATTTAATGGAACAAAAAATGGTTTGGTTTTATAGCGGTTCTTGAATAATGTTGTTTCCAGCTAAAGTTAGTTTTGACATTCTTCTTATGATGTAACGAGTACATCAGGATTTGAGGGAAGTGTTCCCGGTTCCGGCTGGCCTAATCTATGCAGCCTAACAATTAATTATCGAAGTCTATAATGTATTATGTGAATGCTAGGTCAAAGAGATGTGTTTTTAGTCTAGTTTTAAACTGACAGACTGTGTCTGCTTCCCGGACAATGGAAGGAAGATTGTTCCAGAGTTTTGGTGCTAAATAGGAAAAGGATCTACCGCCAGCAGTCGATTTAGATATTCTAGGTATTATCAACTGGCCAGAATTTTGAGATCGCAGTAGACGTGCAGGACTATAATGCGTTAAGAGCTCGCTCAAGTACTGGGGAGCTAAACCATTTAGTGCTTTGTAAGTAATCAGCAATATTTTAAAATTTTATACGATGTTTAATAGGCAGCCAATGCAGTGTTGACAGAACCGGGCTAATATGGTCATACTTCCTGGTTCTGGTAAGAACTATAGCGGCTGCGTTTTGAACTAGCTGTAGTTTGTTTAATAAGCGTGCAGGGCAACCACCCAGAAGAGCATTACAATAATCTAGCCTTGAGGTCATGAAAGCATGAACTAATTGTTCCGCATTTGTCAGTGAGAGCATATGACGTAATTTAGATATATTTTTAAGATGGAAAAATGCGGTTTTACAGATACTAGACACGTGACTTTCAAATGAAAGATTGGTATCAAAGAGCACACCCAGGTTCCTAACTGACGACGAAGACTTAACAGAGCAGCCATCAAGTGTTAGACAGTATTCTAGGTTATTAGGTGAGGAAGTTTTTTGTCCAATGATTAGAATCTCTGTTTTTTCAGAATTTAGTAATAGGAAATTACTGGTCATCCAATTTTTTATATCAGCTATGCATTCCGTTAATTTTGTGAATTGGTAAGTTTCGTTTAGTTTTGAAGAAATATACAGCTGAGTATCATCAGCATAACAGTGAAAGCTAATTCCATGTTTCCTAATGATATCTCCTAATGGTAGCACGTACAGAGTGAACAGCAGCGGTCCTAGTACTGAGCCTTGTGGTACGCCATACTGAACTTGTGATCGATAAGACATCTCTTCATTTACTGCCACAAACTGAAAACGGTCAGATAAGTATGATTTAAACCATGCTAGTGCAATTCCACTAATGCCAACATAGTTTTCTAGTCTATTTAAAAGAATGTTGTGGTCGATAGTATCAAATGCCGCACTAAGATCAAGTAACACTAATAGAGAGATACAACCACGATCGGATGATAGGAGCAAATCATTTGTGACTTTAATGAGAGCAGTCTCAGTACTATGGTACGGTCTAAATCCGGACTGAAAATCCTCGCAGATATTATTTATTTCTAAAAAGGAACACAGTTGTGAGGATACTGCTTTTTCTAGTATCTTTGAAAGAAAAGGCAGATTCGAGATCGGCCTGTAATTGACTAATTCTGTAGGATCAAGTTGCGTTTTTTAACGAGCGGTTTAATCATAGCCAACTTAAAAGTTTTCAATACGTATCCTAGTGACAAAGATGAATTAATGATATCTAGAAGAGGATCTATGACCTCTGGAAGCATCTCTTTCAATAGTTTAGTCGGTATAGGGTCTAACATACAAGTTGTCGATTTAGATGATTTAACTAGTTTAGAAAATTCTTCTTCTCCTATAGCAATGAATGAATCAAGTTTTAGCAAACCACAACCATCCAATCAATTCCCCACGGACACAATAAAGCCCCGCCCTCATTTGTTCTTGTTCCAGAAGCGTTTCACTCGGATATACGGCACAATAGGGAAGAAAAGCAATCAGAATCAGATTCATGTTGACCTGTAGTTGGGCCACTAGGGTTGTGTTGTAGCGCAGCGTGACGAGTCTGTTTCCCTCCACAGGAGCGTGTGACTCTGGCCAGGAGGATCGAGAAGATGGAGTTCTTCCACAGCCGAGAGACGCAGCACAACTCCTGGGTCAGGCAGGCGGCCGAGGCCATGGACATCGACGTGGACGACGACCTGCTGATGGGTACGAGCTTCTGAAGCTGCATTAGCAGTGTTTACAGTGTGACCTTTCACCCCTGACCTGTGTCCTGTGCGTTTCAGGAGGTGGTAAAGATGAGGAAGATGACCGCGAGCAGCAGAGGCTGATGAAGAGCCTGAAGAACCAGCTCAAGCAGCTGATCTCCCAGCCGGTCTTCAGACACCAGATGAAGACCAGGTACCCGACGCAGATGGGCAAACTAACCCTGCCTCAGCTGCCCGTCGCCACAGCGGACACTGCGCTCGCCAGCGTGAGCCGCGACAGGCCGACCGCTAGCAAGAGCCGCGACAGACCGACCGCTAGCAAGAGCCGCGATAGACCGACCGCTAGCAAGAGCCGCGACAGACAGACTGCCACACTGCAGCGCTGACTGGGTTAAACAGAGGATGGTGTTTACATGTGTGAAGGACAGAGGGGCGAACCATAAGCGGGACTTTTAAATGATCTTAATACTGTCAGAAAGCAGGGGGACGTCTGGGACTGAAGAACGTGATCCAGCAGAGAGACGTGTAATGCGTCTAGTGTTTTATGTCTAGCGGTGTCTACTTCATAAACTGATCCTGATCTGTTCATCTGTAAATGACTGCCAGTAGAAATGTATTGTGAACACAGTCCTGATGTTTATATATGAGAAATAATGAACTTGAGATCTTGTAGACTTAGTTTTAAAGAAAGTTTAAATCATTGGATGAATGGACTTTATTGAAAGTGTTCATGTATTTCCTTTAATGTTTCTTTCTGTTCATTACTTTTAGTTAAATCTATCATATTTTCTCTATTTGGGCATTTCACACAAACATTCTCACTACTTTTACTCTCGTTGGTTATGCTCATAAACGTGCTTCAGTTTATTTAGTCACGATAATGACTCGCATAATGATGCAGTGATTCAGCTGAACCATCACCCTGTCTACTGAGATGATTACAATCAAATACTGATAAGCCAGTTGTTTGTTGCATAATAAAAACACGTGAACGGGATTGTTTGATCATTTCTTTAATGCACATTTGAGTTTAATGTGCAACGTCTCTAATGGTCTCGTATTCATTCAGCGTTCATAAACACCAGGAACAATCAGAAACATTGAACTGTTTCACACTGACTGAGTATGGAAGCTTGTTTCTGCCTCAGAACAAAACAATTTTTAAAATATAATTGCGAGTTTAAATCTTGCAATTCTGACATCCCAGCGAGCAAAAAGTCGTCTAGAACACGTCTAAAAGACGTAATTGTTAGACATCCAGAAGACGTCTTCACAGGAGCCAGAATGAAAGTTTTTTATACGTCTTTTCTGGACGTTGTATAGACGTAAATTAAAGACGTGCTACCGACGTAATTGTTAGACATCCAGAAGACGTCTTCACAGGAGCCAGAATGAAAGTTTTTTATACGTCTTTTCTGGACGTTGTATAGACGTAAATTAAAGACGTGCTACCGACGTAATTGTTAGACATCCAGAAGACGTCTTCACAGGAGCCAGAATGAAAGTTTTTTATACGTCTTTTCTGGACGTTGTATAGACGTAAATTAAAGACGTGCTACCAACGTAATTGTTAGACATCCAGAAGACGTCTTCACAGGAGCCAGAATGAAAGTTTTTTATACGTCTTTTCTGGACATTGTATAGACGTAAATTAAAGACGTGCTACCGACGTAATTGTTAGACATCCAGAAGACGTCTTCACGTGAGCCAGAATGAAAGTTTTTTATACGTCTTTTCTGGACGTTGTATAGACGTAAATTAAAGACGTGCTACCGACGTAATTGTTAGACATCCAGAAGACGTCTTCACAGGAGCCAGAATGAAAGTTTTTTATACGTCTTTTCTGGACGTTGTATAGACGTAAATTAAAGACGTGCTACCGACGTAATTGTTAGACATCCAGAAGACGTCTTCACAGGAGCCAGAATGAAAGTTTTTTATACGTCTTTTCTGGACGTTGTATAGACGTAAATTAAAGACGTGCTACCGACGTAATTGTTAGACATCCAGAAGACGTCTTTACATGAGCCAGAATGAAAGTTTTTTATACGTCTTTTCTGGACGTTGTATAGGCGTAAATTAAAGACGTGCTACCGACGTAATTGTTAGACATCCAGAAGACGTCTTCACAGGAGCCAGAATGAAAGTTTTTATACGTCTTTTCTGGACGTTGTATAGACGTAAATTAAAGATGTGCTACAGACGTAATTGTTAGACATCTAAAGGCAGCCAGAATAAAAGTTGTATTAGTCACGTTTTCTGTAGTAGAAATGTCAAAGAAGACTGTTAAAGACCCATATTGAAACGGAAATCCCATATGTGCATTTTGCAAGGATCCAACTTTAAAAAAATCTTTACTTCAAAACAGTGGCAGTGAGTTAATTCTCACTGAGAAAAACCCAGTTACTCATTGTTAATGGTTGTCGTGTCATGAAACTGCAGTCACACAGACCATAGACCTAAATAAGATTTTAAAGAATTTTGCTAATATTGAATACTCAATTGAATACGGCAACTGTGTAGTGTATATACAAGTCTTGCATTTGTATATCTTATCAATATAATTGTAATAAACTGCTTACCATTTGCCTGTAAACCAAACTGATCACTCCAAGAAATCAACTATTTAAATCTCAAAATATATATTTTATTACTATTTTGTTTTACTGGACCAAAACTTAACAGCCAGAACAGTAAAGTTATAAATTAACACAATTTCCCTTTAAATAATATATTAAATGTTGTTAAAACAGTATAACATATCAATTAACAAAATGTGGCTGCTATAAGCTTCACAAGCTTCATTTATAGCAGCAAGCCCGGACTCTCCTGGGGGCATGTTTCAGATGATCGGCTGCAGACTTTATTGGGCCTCTGTTGCAGCTGGGTCCCATTTCATGACAGCAGCTACAATCAAAGCAAAAAAATACACATGTAAAATAAATAAATACAAATGCCACTGTTGTGGTTTAGCTTGCAGCAGAGATGCATAGAAAATTTTAGTACTCGAATCAATGTAATGAAATAGTTATTAAATCACAAATCAAGTTAAATTTCATCAAGCCTGATATAAAGCATTCCACACACACATATACACAATATATACACACTAGGGTTGTGCCGATAGACGATATCATCGTGCATCGTGATGGCTAACAGACATGATGTTAAGCCAGCATCGCGATTACGCAGTCTGCACTGACACATTACGCAGTGAAGGCAAGCATGAGAGACAAATCAAATGCGATGTCAGCTCGCAGTGCGCCGCGCCCTCGTACATAGTTAAAAGTAAAACAATGATTTTAATATCATAATAAACAAAACACCTCGCACACCACTACGCACATAAAAAATTAACTTACAATTGAACTGAGATTTACCAACTTGCTTCTCCTCCTCTCCTACTTTTTCGCGCGCAGAGACAGACGCAATGCTGCCGCGACTGTGACGCGAAATGTCACGTGAACGAGGAAATCCACAAAGAAAGCATAATAAATAAAAAAGTACGCTAATTAGATCATTTTAATTTGGAAAACATTCAGATGTGTCCAAGTCAAATTGCCATCGAAAATTTAAGACCTTTCATAAGTAAAAATAAGACTTTTTATGGCCTTAAATTCTTAAAATCTAATTTAAGACTTTTTAAGGATCCGCGGACACCCTGCCTAATATAAACGCACATAGCTGTTTGCTTGGAACACCCCTTTAATTGTAAATTTATTAAAGGGTACCTATCATGGAATTTTGAAAATTACCTTTCATGTAGTGTGTAACATAGATCTAAGTGAACAAAAACATCCTGCAAAGTTTTAAATATGAAAGTTCACCGTATACAAAGTTATTGTCTCTCAAAAGTAAGAGTCGACTCTGAGTCGCTGATATGAATCGATAGACGAACGATGCACTTTCGTACGTCACTTGTACAAGTTATTTGAATTCGACACGCCCACTCAGTGCGCGCGCCGAGCAGACAGAGAAACCTGACAACAACATGTCGACGAGACTCTGTTCTGAAGTGCGAATCAAAAGCAAACTTTTTTTTCACTGCCCAGGGACAAGCATGTGAAGACTCAGTGGCTAGAGTTTATATTTACAACTATACCACACAAGTATAGCCACCTTGAGCTGTGTTCGCGTTATTTTAATGACGATCGCTTCACAAACACAAATGCTTTCAAGTGTGGATTCGCGAGTCGCCTGATACTGAAGGAACGTTCAATACCAAGTTTATTTGGATCAGCTTCCTCCTCCGAATCACAACCTGTAAGTACTATTAATAATTGTTGCTTTTATGTGTGTGTGTGTGTGTGTGTGTGTGTGTGTGTGTGTGTTTGTGTGTGTGTGTGTGTGTGTGTGTGTGTGTGTGTGAGAGAGTGAGAGTTACGCTCAGCAGCTTCTAGGTCTCCAATGTCATTTTTTTGGTTTTTTGAAATATGTGAAATTATGTGAAGCGTATTGTAGTACTGCAGTGCTTTATCAATATGTTTAAGCTTTGGGCTAACGCAAAATATAACTGACTGGGTCATCTGACCAATCACCACCGATTAGCGTCACGCAAAGGAGGGGTTTGGACAAATGAGTCGTCAAACGAATCATTAGGGAGTCGGTGAGCAAATCAGGTAAAAATAAATGCATATTATAAGACAACAAAAGTGTTTTTTGTCATTGCATGCATGTAAAACTGTTGTTGGGGACTCCCAGAACAATATTAGGAACATTTTAAATGCCATAATAGGTACCCTTTAAATCACATGTAATGTTTATAAATAGTAGCTATAAAGGAGAGTAAACTGATACCCACTTTATTTTCTCTACCTTATGCCATCCGAAAAGGTATGTGATTTTCTTTCTTCAGATGAACACATTTTAGAAAAAATAAACTAGACTTTTAGAAAATGTATCCATGTCTTGTGTTCGTGTGTTAAATACTGCAAGTGAATAGACACCAAAATGCTGAAGGTCAAAAAAGTCCAAGAGCATTGTAAAGCTCACATGATAAATGCAGAAAACATCTCGTGTGAACAACACAGCAGTCTGTACTGTATGAAGTTTCTGGTGCATGCACTTGCATTATATTGGCTTACAATAATGGATAATTTTTCAAAAACTCTTTGTGGAAAGAAAGTCATATATACATCTGGAATGGCACGGAAAAAGGAGATTTTTTTTTATTTTGGAGTGCACTGTGCCTTTAAAATTGACTACGATTTTAGATACTGCAGTGGATACTTACTAGTGATTGACTTGTTTCTCTGTTGGTGCCTGTTCTGCTCCGTAAACATTGTTCCAATGCTTGATCTAAAAAAAAAAATGTTAAAAAGTGTGTTAATAGATTATTGATCTGGGTGACATAGGACCATTTTGAATGTGTTCCTTAAGTGTTATATAAATCTGGAGAACCCTTACTAAAATTAACAATGTTTTGTGACACTAACCAAATGGTAATAAATTATTGTAATCAATCCACCATAAAAAACATGGTTTCTTCTACACCTTTACTATAATAAAAACCATGGTTAATTTAGCAAATGCCTTTAAAAGAACAGCTCATCCAAAAAAAAGAAGAGTTGAAACTGTATGAGTTTCTTATAAAGAACCATAATTGAGATATCTTGAAAAATGGCTTATTTGTTTTTGTTTTTCTCATGCAATGGAACATACAGTTGTTTTATTCCCAACATTCTTGTGTTTCACAAAAGTAAGTTAGACATTTATTTTTGGGTCAGCTAGGCCTGTAAACTCAAGAAGATAGAAGGCTTTGAGCAGAGTGTACATGTTCTGCCTCTATTTCACGTGTATTTTATGAATACTCACCATCTGGAGATCGTGTGGCTGGACTCCCAAAATGCCTGGATCATGAAGGAAACACACACAGCAATATTAGCTATTTGTTTTTACTTAGGCTACTGACAGAGACATTTGCAAAAGCTTGCAAAATTGACTCACCAGCACCAAAACATATAATGACTCGTTATTTTGACTGATCGATAACGTTTGGCCTAACGTTAAATCCCGCGATTAACAATTTAAAAGCCTAGTTTGCAGATTCTCTCGTAAGTGGTTCGAGTTCCTCTGTCTAAAGAGACAATGTTCTCAGTTCACTCATTGTAAAGCTCCAATGCTGAGTTTTATTTTATTTTTTATCATAAACTAAGTTAGCTGACAATACACATACTAGCTCAGCACATAATTAGCCTAATATGTTGGAATACCGTACTAATATCAATATTGCTCTAATCGCGTTTAGATTCTCAATTTAATACACTATATTTTGATGTATCAGAATTTGTATAAAATAAAAAGTTATTTACGTTACCTTCCGTAGATTGCAATATGTCCGTTGTTCGTTGTTCATAATTCCTTGTTTGTTCTTCATTTACATTCCGCAACTCACTCAAAATAAACATTTAGCAGTCCGATGTAAAATAATCCATGTTTTAAACAATGTAAAAAGCCACAAAACCAAAGTCGAAGGATTCATTCTACCCGAGAAGCAGCACACACACACACACACACACACCCACTCACTTCAACTGACGTATATTCAAACTTGACTGGTAAAGGCGCGAATAGTTGTCATTGGCCAGATTCCTGGATGACAGTCAGAATAACCAATCATGCTCAAAACAACTCGGAGAGACAGCCAATAGTGTGAAAACATTGCAATTACAGGACAATATGAAATGTTTTAAAAGAAAGTATAGGAAAAAAATATACACATGCTATTTCTTTAGTTGTATTTGTAGGCTGGCTGTTATATTTAATCAATTGTTTAAATGTGTTTTCATTGCAGTGCATGATTAAAAATTAAAGATAAAAAATTAAAGATAAAAAATGAAAAATTAAAGATAAAAAATTAAAGATTAAACTTATATACCATAACTTGTATACCATATATTTATTTATCACTGTTCTGATAAACAGCAATTTAATAGAGAAAACAGAATAATTAAAAAGAGCAAAACACTGCATATCTATTCATATACAATTCTGTATGATGTGAAAAACTAATGGATTGGTATCATGGTGGTGACATTAGAGTTACATTCATGTGATGTACATTCACAAATTCTTGACCTTTCCTTTAGAAACACTCTAATGCCTAATAAATGTCAACATGCTTTGTGGTACTGTTACACAACATATTGGTTTAGGGTTAATCCCTCTGTCCAGCGCAACACTTTGCTAACATTGGCATAATAAAGTTACAACATAATACCCTGGTTTTCACAGTCAATGCTTAAGCCTGTAGTCCAGACTAAAATGCACGTTTGAGCTGTATTACCTGAAAGCAACTTGTAGGCTACTGACATATCTTATGTCAGTGCCATTGTTTTGTCTCAAGATGCACACCAGTAATGTTTTTTTTTTCTAAGGTACATTTTTAAAAGCTATAATTGAATGCCCAAATTTAACTAAGGCCTAATCCTAAGCTTTATATCTAAACCCTGTCTGTGAAACCGGGGGTTAGAAATTAAGGGGCTAACCCTAACCTTAACCCTTGTCTACAGACTTTTATTTAACAGCATGGATACTCCAAGGTGTTGACTGTAGTGGTTAGGTCTTTAGCATTGATAAGGACAAAGATCTTCTCACTGTGACAGTCTGTAATGTATTTTAGCAATGATTGTTTGTATGGATTGTCCCTAAACTAGAGCTATTGATGCATTCAAGACATGTCATAAAGATCGTATTTACGAATTGAACACACACATCGAGACGACTCAACGCCGGCGATATGTTATGCCCTAAATTAATACATGATTAACTAACTGTATTTTTCTATGTACATTTCTGAAATGCACTTTCTGTAAAGCTGCTTTGAGACAATGTGTATTGTGAAAAGCGCTATACAAATAAATTTGAATTGAATTGAATTGAACATGAATGCCACCACAATGATGAAAATAGGAAGTTATTTACTGTAAAATGAGGAATTTTTTTTTTTTTTTTTTACAGTGCAGTATGAACATCTGTTCTGAACTAGTTCTGGCTGTCAGTGGACGTTTAGATTATGGCCAGATTGGACATATTTTATTTATTTAATTTATTGACTGTTTCTGGATGTCAACGGACGTCCAGATTATGAACGTCTTTTCTCAACTAGTTCTGGCTGTCAGTGGACGTTTAGATAATGGCCAGATTGGACATCTTTATTCACGTCATTTTTGGACTGTTTCTGGATGTCAACGGACGTCCAGATTATAGTCAGTATGAACGTCTTTTCTCAACTAGTTCAGGCTGTCAGTGGACGTTTAGATAATGGCCAGATTGGACATCTTTATTCACGTCATTTATGGACTGTTTCTGGATGTCAACGGACGTCCAGATTATAGACAGTATGAACGTCTTTTCTCAACTAGTTCTGGCTGTCAGTGGACGTTTAGATAATGGCCAGATTAGACATCTTTATTCACGTCATTTATGGACTATTTCTGGATGTCAACGGACTTCCAGATTATAGTCAGTATGAACGTCTTTTCTCAACTAGTTCTGGCTGTCAGTGGACGTTTAGATAATGGCCAGATTGGACATCATTATTCACGTCATTTATGGACTGTTTCTGGATGTCAACGGACGTCCAGATTATAGACAGTATGAACGTCTTTTCTCAACTAGTTCTGGCTGTCAGTGGACGTTTAGATAATGGCCAGATTGGACATCTTTATTCACGTCATTTATGGACTGTTTCTGGATGTCAACGGACGTCCAGATTATAGACCGTATGATCGTCTTTTCTCAACTAGTTCTGGCTGTCAGTGGACGTTTAGATAATGGCCAGATTAGACATCTTTATATACGTCATTTATGGACTGTTTCTGGATGTCAACGGACGTCCAGATTATAGACAGTATGAACGTCTTTTCTCAACTAGTTCTGGCTGTCAGTGGACGTTTAGATAATGGCCAGATTGGACATCTTTATTCACGTCATTTTTGGACTGTTTCTGGATGTCAACGGACGTCCAGATTATAGACAGTATGAACGTCTTTTCTCAACTAGTTTTGGCTGTCAGTGGACATTTAGATAATGGCCAGATTGGACATCTTTATTCACGTCATTTTTGGACTGTTTCTGGATGTCAACGGACGTCCAGATTATAGTCAGTATGATCGTCTTTTCTCAACTAGTTCTGGCTGTCAGTGGACGTTTAGATTATGGCCAGATTAGACATAATTTCTCAGTGTCATTAATCGACTAATTCTGGCTGTCATTGGACGTTCAGATCATGGCCTGGACGGGCGGACGGGATATCAACCTGTTTTGTATGTCCACAGACGTCGCTTGCTCAGTGGGATCTTTTCTCAGAATTAAAGATAAAAAGTCGGAATTTTTAGTTATGAAGTTAGATTGTGACAAACTTGTAATTGTGAGGGGAAAAAAGTCAGAATTCTGAGATGTTAGTTATGAAGTTAGGTTGTGATATAAACTCATAATTGTGAGGGGAAAAAAGTCAGAATTGTGAGATGAAAATGTCACAATGTGGAGACAGTGGCGGAAACAAGCGTCCATAGTCGAGCAATGTCGTGTATCTAAACGGTGTGATTACACAATGGCCTTCAGGGGGGTCAATCATTTATCACGGTGCATATACAGTATATGTAGGCCTTTACACACACATTTTATTTTTAAGCCTTTAGGAAATATTTTTCATAATTACCTCATTAAAATCTACTCGAATCTGCATATCTGTGTTGATCAAATAACTTAACCAGTTACTTCAATCAACCACAATTCTACAGATTGTTACCAATTAACTGTTTTTCAACCATTAACTAAAGCCCTTTGTACACTGCATAGGTGGAACAGAAGCTGCACATGACATGCCATTTATGTTTATTTAAGAGTCAAAATACATTGGTGTGCACATCCCAAACCCCCTAACTGGGCTTAGGTGCAGGACAACAAAATAACAAAAATTGAAAAAAGAAAAAAAACAACCTTTTCTATTTGTTTATTTACACAGGCCTACTGTTTAATGCGGTTCACGTATTTACATTGCATTAGGTAAATAGTTAGGAAACATTGTTTATAGGGGCGAGGCATCATGACTAAATAATTATGGTTGATTAATCAAGCCTTCATTAGGGTAATCAAGCCTTCATTAGGGGGGGGGTCATGCCTTCATTAGGGGTGATAAAGCCTTCATTAGGGAGGGGTCAAGCCTTCATTAGGGTGATAAAGCCTTCATTAGGGGGATCAAGCCTTCATTGGGGGGATCAAGCCTTCATTGGGGGGGGGGATCAAGCCTTCATTGGTGGGGTCAAGCCTTCATTAGGGGTGATAAAGCCTTCATTAGGGGTGATAAAGCCTTCATTAGGGGGATCAAGCCTTCATTGGGGGGATCAAGCCTTCATTAGGGGGGTCATGCCTTCATTAGGGGTGATAAAGCCTTCATTAGAATAATCAAGCCTTCATTGGGGGGATCAAGCCTTCATTGCGGGGATCAAGCCTTCATTGGTGGGGTCAAGCCTTCATTGGTGGGGTCAAGCCTCCATTGGTGGGGTCAAGCCTTCATTGGTGGGGTCAAGCCTTCATTAGGGGAGATCATGCCTCATTAAGGGGAATCAAGCCTTCATTGAGGGGATCATGCCTTCATTAGGGGGAATCAAGCCTTAATTAGGGAGAATCAAGCCTTCATTAGGGGAGATCATGCCTCATTAAGGGGAATCAAGCCTTAATTAGGGAGAATCAAGCCTTCATTGGGGGGGATCAAGCCTTCATTGGGGGGATCAAGCCTTCATGAGGGGGAATCAAGCCTTAATTAGGGAGAATCAAGCCTTCATTGGGATCATGCCTTCATTGGGTGGATCAAGCCTTCATGAGGGGGCATAATGCCCTCATTAGGGGGATCAAGACTTCATTGGGGGGATCATGCCTTCATTAGGGGGAATTAAGCCTTCATTGGGATCATGCCTTCATTAGGGGGATCAAGCCTTCATTAGGGGGGATCAAGCCTTCATTAGGGGGGATCATGACTTCATTAGGGTAAATCTAGCCTTCATTAGAGGGGAGTAAGCCTTCATTAGGGGAGATCATGACTTCATTAGGGTAGATCTAGCCTTCATTAGGGGGGATCATGACTTCATTAGGGGAGATCTAGCCTTCATTAGGGGGATCAAGCCTTCATTAGGGGATCAAGCCTTCATTAGGGGGATCAAGCCTTCATTAGGGGGGATAATGCCTTCATTAGGGGGGAACATGACTTCATTAGGGGAGATCATGACTTCATTAGGGGGATCAAGCCTTCATTAGGGGGATCATGACTTCATTAGGGGAGATCTAGCCTTCATTAGGGGGATCATGACTTCATTAGGGGATCAAGCCTTCATTAGGGGGATCAACCCTTATTAGGGGGATCAAGCCTTCATTAGGGGGATCATGACTTCAATAGGGGGGGATCAAGCCTTCATTAGGGGGATCAAGCCTTCATTAGGGGGGGATCAAGCCTTCATTAGGGGGATCAAGCCTTCATTAGGGGGATCAAGCCTTCATTAGAGGGATCAAGCCTTCATTAGGGGGGGATTAAGCCTTCATTAGGGGGATCAAGCCTTCATTAGGGGGATCAAGCCTTCAATAGGGGAGGATCAAGCCTTCATTAGGGGGATCAAACCTTCATTAGGGGGATCAAGCCTTCATTAGGGGGATCATGACTTCAATAGGGGGATCAAGCCTTCATTAGGGGGATCAAGCCTTCATTAGGGGGATCAAGCCTTCATTAGGGGGATCAAGCCTTCAATAGGGGGGGGGATCAAGCCTTCATTAGGGGGATCAAGCCTTCATTGAGGGGGGATCAAGCCTTCATTAGGGGGATCAAGCCTTCATTAGGGGGATCATGACTTCATTAGGGGATCAAGCCTTCATTAGGGGGATCAAGCCTTAATTAGGGGGATCAAGCCTTCATTAGGGGGGATCAAGCCTTCATTAGGGGGGATCAAGCCTTCATTAGGGGGATGAAGCCTTCATTAGGGGGGATCAAGCCTTCATTAGGGGGGATTAAGCCTTCATTAGGGGGGATCAAGCCTTCATTAGGGGGGATCAATCCTTCATTAGGGGGGATCAAGCCTTCATTAGGGGGGATCAAGCCTTCAGTCAAGCGGGCAGTGGCTCAGTGGTTCATGTAGGTTGTCTACAAACCAGAAGGTTGGTGGTTCAATCCCTGGTTCCACCTGACCAAGTGCCGATGTGTCCATGAGCAAGACACCTAACCCCAACTGCTTCCGACGAGCTGGGTGGCGCCTTGCATGGCTGACACCACCGTTGGTGTATGAATGAGTGAGTGAGGCAAAATGTAAAGCATTTTGGTGGCCATTGGGTCTGTGAAAGCTCTGTGAAAGCTCCAAACGCTGGTACTGAACTCTCACACAGCCTGGTGGCGTGAGTGGCTGCGACTGTGTCCATCTACTGCAGCGTCTTCATCACTGTGGTCCGCTGCTCCTGCTCTTCATCACTGTGGCTCCGCTGCTTCTGCTCTTCATCACTGTGGCTCCGCTGCTTCTGCTCTTCATCACTGTGGCTCCGCTGCTGCGGCTCTTCAGCTGGATTCTGCCAGAAGGGCTTTTCTTCGATGTCGCAGCGCTGTTGTCTCTGAGTCTCATAGCTCTTCTCTCCAGGTCTGCTTTCTCCACCATGAACTCCTTTGAAAACATGTGAAGAAAGAAACAAGTTGTTGAGTGAGTTTGCGTAAATGCTGTCGGTTGAATGTCCCTGAAGCGCCGGCACCTTTATCATGTCCATCACGGTGGCAGCGTCCATGCCGTCCAGAGGGCCGTAGTGGCTCAGGTAACACTGCTCTCCGAGGTTTCTCACGGCTATCAGGATGTTCCCCACTTCCTCCACCTGCCGAAGAAACCGCAACATCACAGTCATTAACCAAGCTTTTGTCTTTCCATCAGGACAGTCCAATGAACAGAGGAGAGACTGAACCAACCCTGCTTAAGCTTATGCATGTCATTTTACTGTATCGCTGCATTTTTATTCACTTTTGCCTCCTTATGTTCATATGTGACAGTAGTTAGACTGAAGTGGGAGCGAGACCGATGGGATTCAGACTCGAGCAGCAATGGCACCGTAAATCAAGAACAAACTTTAGACTGTAACTAGACACATTTAGCATTGCTTAGTAACATTTTATAGGCAAAATCCAGTAATTCAAAATTTGAATCTGCACGATCATGAGTTTCACGTGAGGATAAAAATGTTTGCTGCACAGATTTTACTCATGTTGAACTTTGATGTGAATTTGTTGCGCTGAACAACAGAAAGTGAGAAAGAATGAGACATTGCATCAGCTAGGCTGTGGGAACTCCTCCCCTTCTCCACTTAAATGAACTGGACAATTGTCGAGAAATATGCAAATGCGTGCAAACACTGACAGTCTAGCGGCAGTATAAAATGCCCTGGAGTGACAATTGCATTAGAATCCATGACTGAACGCTTCCACAGCCGAAAGTGGTGAGCACGGGGACTAACGCAATGCCTTGTTCCCTTTCGACAGCGGTCACTTCTATATTGCGTCAGTACACTGCGGGAATCGTATAAAATCCCGCCGTGCGAGCAGTGAAGATATTCGAAGAACGAAGCAAAGTACACCAGGCATGGGGTATCACAGCACACAATTCCCACCAATAGCACGGCGCCGGCAGGAGTGCTCGCATCTAATAGGCAGAGCTAGAACAATGATACGCAAGCTCAATTCCTATAAAGAATTACATATCTGAACAGAATGAGTGCAGGCTGCACTGAATACAGGACAGACACAGCACAATAGTCATGTAAACATACACAGTGTCAACAGCCAAGCGGTAGCAACTGTGACAAAAGCAAACATTGTACAAGGTAACATGAGTGAGGTTAGGGTTAGGGTTAGGGTTAGGTTAGGGTTAGTGACAAACCTTAATTTGTCAAGAATTTTGCAAGATGGATATTTTACATGCTCCGATTGTGTCAAATGGCTGCCCGCCAAAGCGGTCTTATATGAACAACAAATAAACAAAGGATTAGAATAGAATAGACTCTAAATATCCTCACACACATCAACGTAAACATCCGACTTCCACCTACTCAGCCATCGGTGGAGCTTTCTACACCACAAGCCGGCACTTCGATTGGCTGTCTACATTGTCCTGGCCGGGGGTTTGTACTCGAACATTTTGGCAGACGAGATTTTCATCAGCCATTGTCCTTTTCCATTCGAACTATAATTTTTCACCTGTGGGTAACTGATGTTAAACCAAATGACTCCAAACGTATTTAGACTTATTTATTCTTATTTAAAGCACATCAAGACTTCTAATAACTATCCTCTTATTTATTGGAAATGTTGAGCTCAATCCCGGGCCTGACTCAAAAAATGTTTGACAACAACTTTAGACATATTTCATTTATGGGGACTATATGCATATGTAAATTGCAACAGAATTTTTACTGCTGTACCACAACCTCAGTGTATGCTTGTACCTACAACACAAGACTATTTACCCCATTTTAGAATTCCAGCTCCTATTCTCTCTTCCCCATCTCTTCCGACTTTACCCTTCGAAACACCTTTTCTTTGTCCGATAGTCAAAACAGTTAAAGCACCATAGACAGTATAAGAAGTGTACAGAGCCATCTCATTGGAACTCAGTTAAGACGGTTGAAGCCCATTTTTAGCGATTTCTGAGCACTTCCGTTCACAAAGAAGAACATTTCACCCAAAAAAAGTCCAACTAATATAAGTCAACTTGGTAGCACCAGAGGCTTTAAAATCTGCCAACTAAGCATTCAAAGCCTTGTACCTAAAATAGACAAATTTAAAATCATGCTTGCGCAGTCGAAGGGACATGTAATAGCAATCTCAGAATTATGGTCAACTCCCAGTATTCCTGATTATTTTCTTTTTATTGAAAATTAAGAATTGTATCGTAAAGACCGCACTGTCAAGACTGGCGGTGGAATGGCCTTCTTGGCGAGTCAGAATTATACTGACTGTTATACAACTATACAATTATACAAACTGAAATTGAAATTTTAAAACTGGTAGTACATTTTACACCCCAACAAGCAATTACCATTCATTGTCACTTACAAGCCTCCTAATGTCAGTGTAAGTGCTTATTTATTTCAGCTTTCTGACATAATTAAATCTGTTACAACAAAGGAGCTTGTAATTTTGGGTGGTATCAAACTTGACTGGAATGACGGCTCATCAAAAAAAATCTTTGAAAGCCACTGCAATGAAATTAAGACTTTATCAATTAACCAACAATAATTGGCAAAACACTCAGCTCAATTCTAGATCTCATCTTTACAAATCAGCCTTCAAAATATGCAATGTCTGGTGTTATAGATGCGGCTATTTCAGATAATTCGCTCATCTGTGCAGTGAGGACAATCTTAAAATCTTCAAAAACTCATCTCCCTCACTCCGGACCAAAAATACCAATTTCAAAACTACCGCAATTCAATGCAGAATTTAGTGCTACTGATTGGAGTGACGAGATGTCGCTGGAAAATCCAGATCAAATTCTAACGCAATTTAACACAAAACTTCAGAAAATACAGAATAAATATACCACTGCCAGCAAGGTTCGACCTAGGCAGAGTAAACTAAATTCTGACATATTTCAACTCCTTAAACAGAAGGCCTCTCTCCTTTAAAAGTACAGGTTAAGTCAAACACCGGAGAGTAAAAATAATTTCATACAGATTAGAAATAAATGTACTTTTGAACAGCCTAAGACTAAGGCGGTCTATTTCCAACAGCAGATTACCCTATATGCTACTAACCCAAAGACGTTATGGCAGACCCTTAAGGTCATCACTGCCGAAAATGAGAATTAAAAGAATGTCAATATTCAAATTTCAGATTCAGAAAAGATTGCAAATGCTTTTAATGATTATTTTGTATCATCTGTTAAAGAATTGGCAACAAATTTTGCAACTTCTTCCTCCTTTTCACCTGTTCTCTCTCTAACACCTGATCAGTTCTCATTTTCTGAGATCTCACAGAACGAGCTGATAAAAATATTGAGCTCATTAAAAAACTCTCATGTCGGTGATATTTATGGTTTAAACACTTTCTTTTTGAAGACTCATGCTGATAGCCTTATACCTCTCTTTCAGCACTTAATCAATCTTTTTATCCAGCTTTCTATCTTTCCTTCTGATTGGAAAAGAGCAAAAATCGCTCCAATTTTTAAATCTGATGATCCTACTCTGGTTTCAAATTACAGCCCTATAGCAATACTCCCAGCAATGTTGAAGTTGCTTGAAAAAACCCTGCATAACCAGTTAAGTTCTTACCTTGAAATTAGGGATGCACCGAATGTTCGGCAACCGAAATTATTCGGCCGAAAATAGCAAAAAAAGCACTTTCGGTGTTCGGCCCGAACAAGTAAAAAGGCCGAATAAATTTGACCGAACAATGACGTTTTTGATGACGCGATCAAATAGTAACCAGCGTAGAGTGAGAGGCACGCGCTTTATAAATGCAGCCAACATGCCCCCTTTGAGGAGAAGACAAAAGAGAAGCTCATCTGATGCGTCTGTGGCAGACGTTGTTACTTGCAGCACTAAAGCGTCTTTTAACCCTCTAGTTGAGAAACGCGCTAGATTTTTTTCACATAGCAGCAAAATAGACTTAAATACTCCGTCATTTATGGTCACTTAAATGCAGACTTAAGAAATATGAAAAAATAAACTCTTAAATGACTACTTGTGTCCACTTACAATCGAAACAAAACTGTGCTTTTGTAAAATAAAGAAAATAAACAGGGTGTGCTTTCTGCCTCTGTCTCCGTTAACTTTTTTTTCTGGAGCACGTCTCTAAAAAAACTCAGCCAATACAATACTAGTCACACAGGCAAAGGCATATATCTTTATAATCATTGTCTACTTTTAAACGATCTAATTCAAAGCGAAAACAAATATTCTCTGTTTATGTAATCTGTATGAAAAGAGAGAGATGAAAAGAGTCGTTCTCATGGCAACTCCTTATCTGCTAATCGCCACGGAGAGCGCGCGCTATATTGAAACCCAAGTGATCCAGGCAATCCATGCAAACCTCAACGCCCACGATAAAGTTTAAGTAAACCGCAAAAGTAGGCTTATGTCTAGGACAGTTATTCATTTGTTGTGGGTTCATCCACTTTTGCACTTTTCAGTGCACTTTTTTAGTTATATTCTTTCAGCAGTCAGTTATAGGCCTAACATAGGCTATTCAAGAAGGGGGGGGGGGCTTCAAAGATGGCCAAATAAAATATAGTTTTTATTTTACTAATTTATTTATTTTAAGTTATATTGTGCTTTGTTTAAATAATATCTGCTGGAATGTTAAAAAAAATTCAGTGTTAAACAAATTGTATTTTTGGAATTTGATGTTTTTCTCAAGACAAAATAGTAAAAAAGCATATTTTTACTATTTAATTAAATGCAATGGTGAAAAAATTGGCAAAATAAATGGAAAAATTGTGAAATACCGCGTTCGGTATTCGGTATTCGGCCTTCGGCCAAGCGTTTCATTATTATTCGGCTTCGGCTTCGGCCAAGAATTTTCATTTCGGTGCATCCCTACTTGAAATTAATTACTGGCTCAGTGATTGTCAACACAGTCAACAACACTCATTACTACTCTTACGTCACGTATTTGTTCAGTGAAGAATAGTAATGCAGACATGGTAGATCTCTTAGCACGAAACTGTTGACAATCACAACAAAACTCTTAACAAAGGTCACATCACTGGAGCTGTTTTTATCGAAACTGAACCATCAGATCTTGCTTAAACTTTATTCTTTTAATTTGTCTTCATCTACCATAGAAATGCTTTCATCCTTCTTCAAACAGGTCGCAAGCTGTCAAAATTAATCATACATCTCAACCTTCAGTCTGTGATATGGGTGTTCCTCAAGGCAGAATACTTGGACCCTTACTTTTTCTTTTATACCTGAATGATCTCCCTCAAGTTTGTAAATACTGATACTGATTGATGATACTGGGATTTTTCTCTCGGACTCAAATCCTGATATCGTAAATTCTAAATTATCATTTGATCTTCAATTGTTACATGACAACATGAAAACAAGAACATGAAATAGAACCACTTGATCATTCATGGAAAAAAAACTGAATGTACGTATTTTCACTTTATCTTACTACTGATTCTATTAGCTTTGCAAATCAAGATCTTTGTCATTACAAAGACTTATAAATACCTTGGTGTGTTACTTGACACATACCTTACATACCGGGATCACATTTCTGTCAACACTGCATTGGCTGCCTATTAAACATCGTATAAATTTTAAAATATTGCTGATTACTTACAAAGCACTAAATGGTTTAGCTCCCCAGTACTTGAGCGAGCTCTTAACGCATTATAGTCCTTCACGTCTATTGCGATCTCAAAATTCCGGCCAGTTGATAATACCTAGAATATCAAAATCGACTGCTGGCGGTAGATGCTTTTCCTATTTAGCACCAAAACTCTGGAACAATCTTCCTAACACGGTCCGGGAAGCAGATACAGTCTGTCAGTTTAAATCTAGACTAAAAACACATCTCTTTGGCTTAGCATACACATAACA
Organism: Chrosomus eos; assembly: GCA_036326025.1. Taxonomy (NCBI): domain Eukaryota; kingdom Metazoa; phylum Chordata; class Actinopteri; order Cypriniformes; family Leuciscidae; genus Chrosomus; species Chrosomus eos. The sequence goes on from CM070832.1 coordinate 40,608,346, forward strand.
CATTATAGATTTCTATAATTCAATGTTAGGCTGCATAGATTAGATCAGCCGGAACCGGGAACACTTCCCATAATTCCTGATGTACTTTGTACATCATAAGAAGGATGGCGTCTACGCTAATATTAGTCTCTCTGTTTATCGGTTTATCGGTTTATATTATGTGCCGGATCCAGGGCATATCCAGATCTGAGGAAGGACCATCACATGGACACGACGACACGCATTATCAGGGCTGTGAAGGCCCATGGACACCTCACCACACTCATCTCCTCACCGGCCGGATGACCCAACCCAACCAGATGAACTGGATAATATCATGAAAGTTCTGATCCCATCTGACTCCTGACATTATGCTGCCTAAATCATAATCATACACTGTTCATTCGTTGGCCAAAGGAGGACTGGCCCCCCGACTGAGCCTGGGTTCTCCCAAGGTTTTTTTCTCCATTCTGTCACCTGATGGAGTTTTGGTTCCTTGCCACTGTTGCCTTCGCCTTTTGGCTTGCTTACTTGGGGACATTTAATTTTGAATTGAACAAAACTATTACAACATTGTTTTCCTGTTATCTCTGTAAAGCTGCTTTGAAACAATTTGTATTGTAAAAAGCGCTATATAAATAAAGGTGACTTGACTTGACATTTAAAATTAAACAAAAAAGCTGAATCAGAAACTTTGTGTATAACAAGATTAGATCATATCTTTTCTTTTCTGTTTCTGAAACTTATCCACATGCAATTGTGTTTTCAACAATGCCCTTGTAACGGAGGCCAGCTAGTAGTTGCTGTGCGAGTAAACCTCACTTCTCTGATCTCATAGGTGCTCTAGCGCTAGAGGCTGCAGTCTTTAGCCTCCTTGTTAGAGCGCCTGACTCTCATGCCGGAGACCCGGGTTCGAGGCCCGCTCGGAGCGGGTCGAGTGGGACCCGGGTGGAGGGGTTACACCCTACTGTCTTCCAATCTGGTCTCTTACCCTCTCTTAAAGAAATGACTGAACCAATAGCACGATTATACAATTGAGCTCTCAAGATCCTGTCATGTGGTTGAGGGAGCAAACTCAAACGCAGACGATATGCAAACTCACAGGGATGTATTGAGGGGCAAAGCAGAAAAAAAAAACACGAGGGGGCAAAAGGGGACAGAAGGGGAGTACACTTAGACTAAGACAGGAAATAAACTAGGACTAGATACTGACAAGATGAAGAAAACAAACAGCTAACAATTCTTAATACAATATTCAGACAAAGTACTCACAAAGAGTTACACGCATTAGTTGACAATGTACCGACACAGGACAGCAAACACAAGGGGATTAAATAGGGAGAAACTAATAAGGGGAACAGGTGACACAGACTAGGTGATAACGACAAGACGAGGATAACAAGGGGCCGGGGTATCTAACGAGACAACACAAGCACATGGCCCAAACAACAGGCCATGCGCTTGTACACAAAACTAGGAAAATCAAGAACATGATGGCAGAATCATGACAGATCCACAGTAATCTTCCAAAGTGCTCCCACCATTGCATTGTTCTCAAACGCTCTGACTTTACAGAATTATATAAATAGTCACACTATTACTATTTTATTTTCAGATTCAAAATAGCACTTCACCAACACTTGCTGCACTTCTTCCGACACACAATATGAGACCAGTGCGCCTGTTCAGTTTCACAGCCACTTACTCCAGTTCCTCCATACAAAAACAACTATGGTCAGAAATCCTTTTTTCATACATACTCAAAATTTGGAATGACATTACCCATCACATCAGAAAAATACCATCCATCACATATTTCAAAAAGGCATACACACGGTTTCTTCTAAACAGTTACACTTGTACTCACTGATAATTTATTGTCCGAGTCTTGTTTGCACTGTTTATATTGTTGTTTTTAGTTGTTTGTATCTGTCTAGTCCATGCTAGTGGACTCCTGTATAAGTGTTTCTGACCTCATGTGCTGTAAATTGGGTTTAATGTTCTGCAGAACAGGAACCTGATGGAAACCAGTTTTTAAACTGAGCCAGGCCCGTTTAAATTTTACCTTAAAGGGCCTTACACACCGGGACAAATATCGGCGCGCGTTATTCGTCAGCGTTTTTCAGCGTTTTTTTTGTGTTAACACTCAAGCGATTTTCGCTGACGATGAGCCGAGTGAACATGCAAATTCATTCCCTGACATTGGATGGCGCTTAATGTAAAACAGAAATACCCCGGTACACAAAAAAAAGCTGCGCAACTTTACGCTTCTGACACTCACTTGTCACTCAGAAGACGAGAGCAAGTTTGTCATATAGTTCTTTATGTTCCGACAGCAACGAGACCAGCAGCTCTACATTCATCTTGCCTTGCATCTTCCTCATCTTTTTTCTTCCCGGCAGTGTAGACGCTGTATATCTTCTTCCAGTGGCGGGCCGTGCATTTCACACCTAGGCCTTCTGTCCTACCTGAATTAATAACTTTTCATAGTGTAGCAGCGCAAAGACTCTATAATTGTTGTTTTCATTTTGCACCGGCAGTTATAGGGTTAATGCGGTGAGTTCGGGTCTCGGGAAAAGCCGGTAGAGAGAAATGAGCGCGTGAGTTCGGCTGGTGTGTTTGTGTACAGTGGTTCTTGCGTTCCGAATCCGATTATAAATTCAGAAACGGAGCCTCCCTTATCTTGTCGTTCAAGGGTTACAATAGTCCCTTTTCAGACGTTACAATAGTATGAATGTTTGAAAAAAATTACGTTTCGATCATAAATCTAAAAGAAAAATTAAGAAGAAAATCATATTCACCACGGGGGGAAAAGCCTTAAACTACTGATTATTTTTTTTACACAAAATCCATCCATATTTCTTTCCTCAAGAAGACTTCAATTACTGTTGTACAGGTTCTAACTGCGTTTTAGTTCCAACAATGTCGTGTCTGTCTCGTCATATTTCTAGCATAAGTTTTAATTCGCTTTATGGCTGAGAGTGTCTGCTCAACAGAAGCAGTGGACACAGTCACCGCAACACCTGACGATGTGTACAGCTGACCCATGCTCTCACAGAGAGTTTTGAATGAAATCATTGAGATCAGCGGGACTTTTGCCTTCAAAATAATTCGTGGCATAACTTACATTAGTCAGTTCTGTTTTTACCCGGACAGATCGAGCAGTGGTCCGTTACTCTGCGTTTAGCTCAGGCTGAATAAGGGATTTTTTCCGGTAGGTTTGAACCTGCTGGGAGTCGAGGAGGGAAAGAAACATTAATTTGTGGGTTGAAAAACTATTAAATCTACAGGAATATATTTTAGTTTACGCAGTTCGCTACAGATGCGGATACCAGTAATAGTACGCACTCTGAGGATCCAATCAAAGAACAAGAAAATGCAGACGTTATTGAATGCCTGCTAGATGGCCCCGCTGCAATCAAAGCGAAATCTGATTGGCTGATTAAATCTGACGGATTATCTGATTGGTTAAAGCAACCGTTTCATTGCCATTCATTTTAATGTTACTCTTAACCTTTCCTGTATAATAAATTATATGAAGGTATTATTTTTCCTTATAAATGTGGCATGAGTTGAATGACTTCTCTAGTCTCTCAGGTCAGCTAATCTTAGCCACAAATGCCTGTGGAGAACCAGCATGAAGCTCATGTGTGCGGATGCCACTTCACCAGCTGACGTGTAAGAAGAGCACAAAAGAGCAGCCACAGTCTCCTCAAACGCTCAATCACGAAAAGGACTGGGGAATCTGTGTCATCTTCCCGAAGGAGGGAAGAGCCCGCCAGCTCCCGTAAGGCCACAAGCAATGTTTCTGCGAGTCCTCAGGGCACGAACCGGCAGACTCGCTGAATGGTGTGGTCCAAGCCCAGGCAGGCGATACAGATTCTGCAGAGAGAAGCCATCGGATGCTGTGCAGAGAGAAGCCATCGGATGCTGTGCAGAGAGAAGCCATCGGATGCTGTGCAGAGAGAAGCCATCGGATGCTGTGCAGAGAGAAGCCATCGGATGCTGTGAAGATAGAAGGATCTTCTGTTGCGTCTTCGACGATGGCAGCGTGAAGGACAAGATTTTGATGCAATTGTCGCTCCAGCACATTTTATACTGCCACTAGCCTGTCAGTATTTGCATGCATATTTCAGTGACAATTTCATGACAATTGGCCAGTTCCTGACGTTATCCTATGAAGTTTCAGATAAGTGGAGAAGGGGAGGATTTCCCACAGCGTAGCTGACGTATGTAGAAGTGACCGCTCTTGAAAGGGAACTGATTTTAAAGTGTCTTCTGTGTTGAGCGGTGCTTCATACATCACTACACCACTTTATATATCGACTCTTTCTGCTTATTTAACATCACATCTCAAAAACAATAGATCAGATACACAAATGAGGTTTTGGCATCATCACAGGGGAATAACCTGATTATTAGTAGATTCTACTGAAAGCGGTTAACCTGTGTTGTCGGGCGAAGGGTTTTAAACGAGCTCGCTGCTGTCCGTCATGTGAACGAATCCATCAGACGCGTGTCTCTCGTTAGATTTCTCTAGATTTGGCCGAGTGATTATTCTCTAATATATAAAATAAGTAAGCTTATCTAGAGTTCTTGTGGGGATTTATTGAAGGTAGTAGTGTAGCAGTTCTTCAGCAGCGATGTTAGCATGTCCTCCTTCAAATAATCGAGTACAGAAGTGATAGGACCTGCCATACACCGTCCTCACAGGACAGAATGCATTAGATTTGTGTGGGCCGTCATACATCTGTATCTCGATGTGCGTTAAGTTCACATCTTTACAGACACAGATAGAGTCGATTGCATTCAGAGACACGGTCACAATGTAAATGCATCTGACTAAAGATGACTGAGAAAACACACAATCTCAGACACACCTGAGCGAGATAGTCAAGGTCTTCAGGATCTGTGTAAGAGTTAGATCAGGGTTTGAGCTAAACTCTGCCTTGTTTAAGGAACCCTGATATGTGCGTGTTCTCGTGAGGTTTAGTGAGGGCTCAGACCTGGTCTCTGGACTGGGACATGTGTGTGTTCTCGTGAGGTTTAGTGAGGGCTCAGACCTGGTCTCTGGAAAGGGATATGTGCGTGTTCTTGTGAGGTTTAGTGAGGGCTCAGACCTGGTCTCTGGACTGGGATATGTGCGTGTTTCTCGTGAGGTTTAGGGAGGGCTCAGACCTGGTCTCTAGACTGGGACATGTGCGTGTTCTCGTGAGGTTTAGTGAGCGCTGTCTTGGACGGACAGTGGTGTTCTCTGAGTATGAGCTCAGACGGTCCTGGGGACATGTGTGTTCTGAGTCGTGAGCCAGCTGGTTCGAGGACTGTTTTCTGGGTATGAGGCTCACTGTCTCTGGGATGTGTTCTGAGTGTCGTGAGCACTGTCCTGGACGGATGTGTCTCGGGTAGTGGGCTCACTGTGAGGGACTGTGTTTCTCTGAGTGTACGGGCTCAACGTCTCTGATGGATTGTTTCTGAGTCAGTGGGGCAGACTGGCTTGCTGGAATGTGTGTTCTTGGTTTGGGCTCGCCGTCTCTGTGATGTGTGTTTTGAGTTTAGGTAAGCTTGGATGGACTTGGTTTTGTGAGTAGTGAGTCGCCGTCTTGGCGGACATGGTTTTGAGGTGTGTGAGGTCACTGGTTCGGACGTGTTCGTGAGGATGTGTAATGTGAGGCTAGCGTCTGACTGACATTGGTGTTCTGTGAGGTAGTGGCCTACTGGCATGTGTGTTTGAGGTAGTGGGCTCTGGCTGACATGTGTGTCTCTGAGGTCAGTGGGCTAGACGGTCTGACTGGGACATTGGTGTTCTGTAGGTTAGGCCAGACCTGTCTCTGGAATGTGCTTTCTTGAGTTAGTGAGGGTCAGACCTGGCTTGATGGCATGTGCGTGTTCTCGTGAGGTATGGCTCAGGACTGATGTGGGTCTCGAGTCGGAGTCTGTCTCGACTGGCATGTGGTGTTCTGGAGGTTATGAGGCTCAACCTGGTCTCTGACTGGGACATGTGGTGTCCGTGAGGTTATGAGGCTCAGACCTGGTCTCGCTGGGACTGTGTTTCCGTGAGGTTAAGTGGGCTCAGACCTGGTCTCGATGGACATTTGTTCTGGAGGTTCAGTGAGCTCAGACTGTCTCTGGACGGGACATGTGTTTTCGTGAGGTTAAGTGAGGTAACTGGTCTCTGACGGGAATGTGTGTTCTGAGGTTAGTGAGGCTCAGACTGGTCTCGGACTGGAATTGGTTTCTCTGGGTTATGAGGCTCGACCTGTCTCTGGACTGGACATGTGGTTTCTCTGAGTTATGAGGCTCAGACCTGGTCTCGGATGGACATGTGGTGTTCTCTGAGGTTATGAGGTCAGACCTGGTCTCTGGATGGCATGTTGTTCTCGGAGGTGTAGGCTCAGACGGTCTCGACGGAATGTGTGTTCTGAGTTAAGTGAGGGCTCAGACCTGGTCTCGATGGCAGTGTGTTCTCGTAGGTTAGTGAGCTCAGACCTGTCTCTGATGGACATGTGTCTCTGAGGTTATGAGTCAGACCTGGTCTCTGACTGGGACAGTGTGTTCTCGTGAGGTACAGTGAGGCTCAGACCGTCTCTGACTGGACATGTGCTGTTCTCGTGAGGTTAGTGAGGCTCATGGTCTTGGACTGGACATGTGTGTTCTCTGGGTTAGTGAGGCTCAGACTGTCTCTGACGGGAATGTGTGTTCTCTGAGTTAGTGGGGCTCAGACCTGGTCTCTGGACTGGACATGTGGTGTTCTCGTGAGGTTAGTGAGGTCAGACCTGGTCTCTGACTGGACATGTGGTGTTCTCTGAGGTTAATGAGGGCTCAGACCTGGTCTCTGACTGGGACATGTGGTGTTCTCTGAGGTTCAGTGAGGGCTCAGACTGGTCTCTGGATGGGACATGTGTGTTCTCTGAGGTTACAGTGAGGTCAGACCTGGTCTCTGGACTGGACATGTGGTGTTCTCGTGAGGTGTACAGTGAGGGCTCAGACCTGGTCTCTGGACTGGGACATGTGCTGTTCTCGTGAGGTGTAAGTGAGGCTCAGACCTGGTCTCTGGACTGGGACATGTGCGTGTTCTCGTGAGGTGTAAGTGAGGCTCAGACCTGGTCTCTGGACTGGGACATGTGCTGTTCTCGTGAGGTGTACAGTGAGGGCTCAGACCTGGTCTCTGGACTGGGACATGGTGTTCTCGTGAGTTTACAGTGAGGGCTCAGACCTGGTCTCTGGACTGGGACATGTGTGTGTTCTCTGAGGTGTACAGTGAGGGCTCAGACCTGGTCTCTGGACTGGGACATGTGTGTGTTCTCGTGAGGTGTACAGTGAGGGCTCAGACCTGGTCTCTGGACTGGGACATGTGCGTGTTCTCGTGAGGTGTACAGTGAGGGCTCAGACCTGGTCTCTGGACTGGGACATGTGGTGTTCTCGTGAGGTGTACAGTGAGGGCTCAGCCTGGTCTCTGACTGGGACATGTGTGTGTTCTCGTGAGGTGTACAGTGAGGGCTCAGACCTGGTCTCTGGACTGGGACATTGTGTGTTCTCGTGAGGTGTACAGTGAGGGCTCAGACCTGGTCTCTGGACTGGGACATGTGTGTGTTCTCGTGAGGTGTACAGTGAGGCTCAGACCTGTCTCTGGACTGGGACATGTGGTGTTCTCTGAGGTGTACAGTGAGGCATCAGACCTGGTCTCTGGACTGGGACATGTGTGTGTTCTCGTGAGGTGTACAGTGAGGGCTCAGACCTGGTCTCTGGACTGGGACATGGTGTTCTCGAGTATAGGCAACTGTCTCGACTGGCATGGTTCTCGAGGTGAGTGAGCTCGACTGAATTGCGTGTCTCGTGAGGTTGTGGGTCAACCTGTCCTGGATGGAATGTGTCTTGAGGTTAGTAGCTCACCTGTCTCGCTGACATGTTGTTCTCGGAGGTTATGAGGCTCGGGACATGGTCTCTGAGTGTAATGGGGCTCAGACCTGTCTCTGATGACATGTGTCTCTGAGTTATGAGCTCAGACCTGTCTCTGACTGGACATGTGCGTTCTGAGGTAGTGAGCTCCTGGACTGACATTGGTGTTCTCTGAGTAAGAGGGCTCAACCTGTCCACTGGACATGTGTGTTTCTGATATGAGGAGGCTCGCTGGACAGTGGTCTCGAGTATAGCTCAGACTGTCTCTGACTGGATGTGGGTCTTAGGTATAGCTCAGACTGGTCTCTGACTGGACATTGGTGTCTCGTGAGTTAGGCTCGCTGGACATGTGCGGTTCTCGTGAGTTATAGGCTCAACCTGTCTCTGGACTGGACATGTGGTGTTCTCTGAGTTAGTGAGGGCTGGATGGGACATGTGTGTTCCGTGAGTTAGTGAGGCCACCTGTCTCTGACTGACATGTGGTGTTCTCTAGGTTAGTGAGGCTCAGACTGTCTCTGACTGGACATGTGTGTTCTCGTGAGGTTAAGTGAGGCTCAGACCTGGTCTCTGGACTGGACTGTGTTTTCGTGAGGTGTACATGAGGCTCTGACTGGACATTGTTGTTCCATAGTGTCAGTGAGGCTCAACTGTCTCTGGCGGACATGTGTGTGTTCTCTGAGGTGTACATGGCTCAGACCTGGTCTCTGGACTGGACATGTGTGTTTCGTGAGTTAGTGAGGCTCTGGACTGGGCATGTGGTTCTCTGAGGTTAGTGAGCTCAGACCTGTCTCTGGACTGGACATGTGGTGTTCTCGTGAGTTAGTGAGGTCAGACGTCTCGACTGGACTGTGGTGTTCTCGTGAGTTAGTGAGGCTCAACCTGTCTCTGACTGAATGTGCGTTCTCGTGAGTTAGTGAGCTCAACCTGTCTCTGGACTGGACATGTGTGTTCTCGTGAGTTAATGAGGCTCTGACTGGGAATGTGTGTTCTCGTGAGTTAGTGAGGGCTCAACCTGTCTCTGATGGACATGTGGTGTTCCGTGAGTTAGTGAGGCTCAACTGGTCTCTGACTGGACGTGGTGTTCTCTGAGGTTAGTGAGGGCTCAACCTGGTCTCTGACTGGACAGTGTTGTTTCGAGGTGTAGTGAGGCTCTGGACTGGGACATGTGTGTTCTCGTGGGTGACAGTGAGGCCAACCTGTCTCTGACTGGACATGTGGGTTCTCTGAGTGTAATGAGGCTCAACCTGTCTGACTGGACATGTTGTTCTCGTGAGGTTATGGGGCTCTAGACTGGTTCTCTAGGACAGGACAGTTGCATGTTCTCTGAGGTTACAGTGAGCTCAGACTGGTCTCGACTGGACATGTGCTGTTCTCGAGTGTAGTGAGTCGACTGTCTCGACTGGACATGTGGTGTTCTCGTGAGGGTAAGTGAGGGCTCAGACCTGGTCTCTGACTGGGACATGTGCGTGTCTCGTGAGGTTAGTGAGGGTCAGCCTGTCTCTGGACTGGGACATGTGGTGTTCTCGTGAGGTTAGTGAGGGCTCAGACCTGGTCTCTGGACTGGAATGTGCGTGTTCTCGTGAGGTAGTGAGCGGCTCTGGACGGGACATGTGTGTTCTCGTGAGTTAAGTGAGGGCTCAGACTGGTCTCTGGACTGGAATGTGCGTGTTTCGTGAGTTAGTGAGGCTCAGACTGGTCCTGGACGGATTGGTGTTCTCGTGAGTTTATGAGGGCTCAGACCTGGTCTCTGACTGGGACATGTGGTGTTCTCGTGAGGTGTAATGAGGCTCTGGCTGGACTGGATGTGGTTCTCTGAGTGTAGTGAGGCTCAGACCTGGTCTCTGGACTGGACATGTGTGTGTTCTCTGAGGTTACAGTGAGGGCTCAGACCTGTCTCTGGACTGGACATGTGGTGTTCTTGAGGTTACAGTGAGGGCTCAGACCTGGTCTCTGACTGGACATGTGTGTTCTCGTGAGGTTAGGAGGGCTCAGACCTGGTCTCTGGACTGGGACATGTGCGTGTTCTCGTGAGGTTTAGTGAGGCTCAGACCTGGTCTCTGGACTGGACATGTGCGTGTTCTCGAGGTTAGTGAGTGCTGTCCTGGACTGGACATGTGTGTTCTCGTGAGGTGTAAGTGAGGCCAACCTGGTCTCTGGACTGGGACATGTGCGTGTTCTCTGAGGTGTACAGTGAGGGCTCAGACCTGGTCTCTGGACTGGGACATGTGGTGTTCTCGTGGAGGTTCAGTGAGGCTCAGACCTGGTCTCTGGACTGGGACATGTGTGTGTTCTCGTGAGGTTAGTGAGGGCTCAGACCTGGTCTCTGGACTGGGACATGTGGTGTTCTCATGAGGTTACAGTGAGGGCTCAGACCTGGTCTCTGGACTGGGACATGTGTGTGTTCTCGTGAGGTGTACAGTGAGGCTCAGACCTGGTCTCTGGACTGGGACATGTGCGTGTTCTCGTGAGGTTAGTGAGGCTCGACTGGTCTCTGGACTGGGACATGTGTGTGTTCTCTGAGGTGTACAGTGAGGGCTCAGACCTGGTCTCTGGACTGGGACATGTGGTGTTTCGTGAGGTGTAATGAGGCTCAGAGGCCTGGACTGGGACATGTGTGTTCTCGTGAGGTGTACAGTGAGGGCTCAGACCTGGTCTCTGACTGGAATGTGGTGTTCTCGTGAGGTGTAGTGAGGGCTCACTGGTTCTCGGACGGACATGTGTGTTCTCTGAGGTGTACAGTGAGGCTCAGACCTGGTCTCTGGATGGACATGTGGTGTTCGTGAGTGTACATGAGGCTCAGACTGTCTCTGGACTGGGACATGTGGTGTTCTCTGAGGTGTAAGTGAGGGCTCAGACCTGGTCTCTGGACGGGACAGTGGTGTCTCGGAGGTTATGAGGTCGCTGTCCTGATGGACTGTGGGTCTTGAGGTTAGTGAGGCCAGCTGGTCTCTGGATGGACATGTGTGGTTCTTGAGGGTACAGTGAGGGCTCAGACCTGGTCCTGGACTGGACATGTGGTGTTCTTGAGGTGTACAGTGAGGGCTCAGACCTGGTCTCTGGACTGGACATGTGTGTGTTCCGTGGTGTTAGTGAGGGCTCAGACCTGTTCTGGAGGACATGGGTTTCGTGGTTTGATGGTGACTGGTCCTAGGACTGGTCATGTGTGTCAGGAGTGTAGTGAGGAGTCGTGGTCTGGATGGGATGTGCTGTGCTCTGAGGTGTACTGGGGTACTGTGAGCTCGACTGGGTCTGTGGTACTGTGGTGTCAGTGGGGTCAGTCCGGACTGGACTGGCTGTGGACATGTGGTGTTACAGTGAGGGTCAGTGGACTGAGACCTGTTTGTACTGTGGTGTTCATGTGAGGTGCAGTGCAACTGGTCTCTGGACTGGGACATGTGGTGTTCTCGTTGAGGTTAATGAGGGCTCAGACCTGGTCTCTGGACTGGACATGTGGTGTTCTCGTGAGGTGTAATGAGGCTCAGACTGGTCTCTGGACTGGGACATGTGGTGTTCTCTGAGGTTAAGTGAGGGCTCAGACCTGGTCTCTGACTGGGACATTGGTGTTCTCGTGAGGTTAGTGAGGCTCAGACCTGGTCTCTGACTGGGACATGTGGTGTTCTCGTGAGGTTACAGTGAGGGCTCAGACCTGGTCTCTGGACTGGACATGTGGTGTTCTCGTGAGGTGTACAGTGAGGGCTCAGACCTGGTCTCTGGACTGGGACATGTGCGTGTTCTCGTGAGGTGTACAGTGAGGCTCAGACTGGTCTCTGAGGACATGTGGGTTCTCATGGGTGTAAGTGAGGCTCAGATGGTCTCTGGACTGGACATGTGTGTTCTCGTGAGTTTAGTGAGGGCTCAGACCTGGTCTCTGGACTGGACATGTGGTGTTCTCGTGAGGTGTACAGTGAGGCTCAGACCTGGTCTCTGGACTGGGACATGTGTGTGTTCTCGTGAGGTTCAGTGAGGCCAGACCTGGTCTCTGGACTGGGACATGTGGTGTTCTCGTGAGGTGTACGTGAGGCTCAGACCTGGTCTCTGGACTGGGACATGTGTGTGTTCTCGTGAGGTGTACAGTGAGGGCTCAGACCTGGTCTCTGGACTGGACATGTGTGTGTTCTCTGAGGTGTACAGTGAGGGCTCAGACCTGTCTCTGGACTGGGACATGTGGTTTCTCGTGAGGTGTAAGTGAGGGCTCAGACCTGTCTCTGGACTGGGACATGTGTGTCTCGGAGTGTAAGTAGGCTCAGACCTGTCTCTGACTGGGACTGTGGTGTCCGTGAGTTAAGTGAGCTCAACCTGGTCTCTGGACGGGACATGTGTGTTCTCGTAGTGTAAGTGAGCTCAGACCTGTCTCTGGACTGACATGTGGTGTTCTCTGAGGTTAAGTGAGGTCTGGACTGGACATGTGTTCTCTGAGGTAGTGAGGCTCAGACTGTCTCTGGACTGGACATGTGGTGTTTCTGAGTTACAGTGAGGGGCGTCCTGACTGGACATGTGTTCTCGAGGTTATGAGGCCAACTGTCTCTGGACTGGACATGTGCGTTAGTGGTCACGCCGCGGAATGTGGTTCTGTGAGGTTAGTGAGGCTCAACCTGGCTGGAGATTGTGTTGTGAGTAGTGCTCAACCTGTCTCTGGACTGGAGTGTGTTCGAGGTTGAGCCAGACTGGTCATGTGGTTCTGTAGTGAGTCAGCCTGGTCTCTGGACGGGAATGTGTGTTCGGTTATGAGCTCAGACTGTCCTGATGACATTGACATGTGGTGTTCTGGAGTTAGTGGGGCTCACTGGCTTGGACTGAATGTGCGTGTTCTTGAGGTGTAGTGAGGGCTCAGACCTGGTCTCGACTGGACATGTGGTGTTCTCGTGGTTAGAGGCTCAGACCTGTCTCTGGACTGGACATGCGTGTTCTCGTGAGGTAGTGGCTCAGACCTTCCGTGTGGACATGTGTGTTCTATTGTGGTAGGCCAGACCTGGTCGGACTGGGACATGTGTGTTTCTCGTGAGGTACGTGAGGCTCAACCTGGTCTCTCGGACTGGGATGTGGGTTCGAGGTGTCTGGAGGGCCAGCTGTCTCTGACTGGACATGTGGCTCAGTGGTTTTGGGCTGTGACCTGTCTCTGGTGGAGTGCTGTCTTGAGGACAGGATGGTCCTGGTCGATGGGACTGTGTTCTCTGAGGAGTGGGCTCGAGGTTCTGGGCATGGTTTCTGGATGGACAGGTGTGCTCAGAGTGTCATGGGACTGGACTGTGTTCTGGGATGTAGTGTAGGGCTAGTTCTGGACGGACATGTGTCTCTGGGGACAGTGAGGCTCAGACTGGTCTGAGCTGGACATGGTTCTCTGGGTGTAGTGGTCAGATGACTGGCTGGGACAGTGTGTTCTGGAGGGATAGTGGTTCAGTGACTGGGGGCTAGACTGGTCTCTGATGGGAATGGTGTTGCTGGGTTCTGGCGACTGTCCGGGCTGACTGGTCTCTGAGGGTAGTAGGCTAGTCTGGTCGGTGACAGGAGGTCTGTCTGGTCTTATGGACTAGGCTGTTCTCGTGGGTCATGGGTCTCAGACTGTCTGAGGGCAGGCGGTCTGTGAGTGGGAAGGGTAACCTGGTTCTGGCTGGGTATGTCTGGCTCAGACTGGTCTGAGGGTGCTCCTGATGGGACATGGTGTTCTCGTGGGACATGAGGTTCTGGTGAGAGCTTGACTGTCTCTGGCTGGACATGGGTGTCCTGGTCATGGACTAGACCTGGTCCTGGCTGGGAGTGGTGTTCTCGAGTGTACAGTGGGCTCAGGCTTGGTGGCATGTGTGTTTCTGGTGTAAGTGGGCTCAGACCTGGGACATTGTGACTGGGAGTGTCAGTGAGGAGACTGTCTCGGACTGTTCTGGCTGACTGTGTGTCTGGTAGACTGTCCTGGACTGGGACTGGTGGTGTTCTCGTGAGGTGTAAGGCTCAGACCTGGTCTCTGGACTGGGACATGTGTTTTCGTGAGGTG
>CM070832.1:40622306-40674806 GCA_036326025.1 Chrosomus eos
ATAGTCCAAGGTGTTCCACAGTTTAACTCCGTAAATAGACACACATCTGTATTTGTGTAGTACGTGCGAAAAGAGTTTTAAAATAATATTGTCTTCTATGGCCATCTTCCTGTGATATACGAGAGAATAAATGTTGTAAAACTCTAGGCAGAACTCTCTGCTTTCCACATACAAATCTAAATCTTCAAATCAACCAAATCTTTGAATTTTAGCAGTCCAGAATCTACAAATAAACTATTTGTGTGTTCTCTGTGCCGGTCTTGTTGATAATCCTTAATGCTTTTTTCTGTAACAAAAACAGAGGTGTTGTGTTAGTAGGGTGTGTATTAGACCTCTGTGCTGTATCCAAAATATGGAAGTATTAGGGAATTGTACAGCATATGCAATGAAGAGTAGTCTAAAACATCTTTAACTTTATACAAGACCCCAATGCTTTTACACACTTTACTCTTAATATAAATTATGTGATCTTTCCAATTCAACTTATCATCCAAAATAACACCTACAAATTATATCGCATTAACTCTTTCAATATCAGTTCCTTCAATTACTATTTTTACATTTTCATTCTTTTTACGATTACCAAAAATCATGTATTTTGTTTTCTCACAATTTAAACTATTTGTTCCATTTCTTAATTTTTACCATTTCTGAACTTATATGTTAGTAAAATGTTAGTATCATCAGCAAACATCAAAAACTGTAATATTGTAGACACTTCACAGAGGTCATTAATGAACAAAATAAAAAATAATGGACCCAAAACGGACCCTTGTGGAACTCCACATATTATGTCTTTAAACTCAGATTTTTGACCATTAATTTGAACAAACTGCTGTCGATTATTGAGATAACTTTTGAGCCATTGATGAGCCAGACCCCTAATGCCACAGTTGAATGATTTTGACAATAGCAAACTGTGATTTATAGTATCGAGTGCTTTGCTTAAGTCGATGAAGACCTTCAACCTTATTTCGTCTACTCATACACAGCCATCTCTGCTCTTCCCAAAATGAGATTAAAGAGTTGACACTGCTCCCTCTTTTTTGGGAATACCTGTAACCTAAAATAAACTGTTTGTAAAAAACTACACCTACAGTAGGTCTGATCAGGCAACACAACTTATTCCATCACTTCACTAAGTCTTGCCAATACTCAGAGAGTATCTTATAGTCAGTAAAGCAGAGACACTGGTCTCCAGATTACTATGAGCTGCGGGATAAGAGCTTTGAAAGCCAGACGTCTATTAGCTAGCCTATCCTTCAGCACTGCCAGAAGATCTCCCATTATAATCCAAACACACTTATACAAATCAACAGACCATCTATTCCTGGAGTTCTTCTGCTCTACACAGTTATATCAGGGCATTATCTGCTTCCAGCTAACATCTGCTCTTCTTTAAGCTGGGGAAGACCAGAACACAAACTCTGAGCTAACATCTGCTCTTCTTGATGTTCACATCTGTACATATCCCAGTAAAACTGACAGCATGCTCACGAATATCAGCATGATCAGACAACACACGTCCAGTCAGACTTTAAACTATCGATATACCTCTTTTCACTCATGAAAAGAATGCTAGTCAGGACTGAAGTCCACATAAGCAGACAACTCATATTGTGCAGATACTTTCAGTAGGAAACAGTTAACATTTGTGTTATATTAGAGCTGGTTTGTGGCATTATTCATAATAAATTAATGCTGATGGTAAATGAGGAAATGTTCCATCTCTACTGAATCTCTTAGTAACAAGCTTTCAGGAATCAAGCTTTTGAAAACTGAGGGGAAAAAACCCATATCCACTCAATAGGAAAGTGTTTTCTAATGGCAGAAACCAAATCAATCAATTAAAGTGCTTCAGATTAAATCCTTCATGACGGACACTTTAAAGAATGCTTAACAATTGTATTGTTTATCATTTAAGCTATTATAACCTTCTAAATCATATGTGAAATATATGCATCACATCACTTTTGTGTTCACTATCAACATGTGGATGAAAGTGTTCATTACTGTCATTATTAGCATTAAGCTAAGATGCTGTTTGATTATTCTTCAAGTGTACAGTACTGTGGAAAAGTCTAGTGTTCACCATTATTGAACATGAATTAGCTTTTCACCAATGTTAAAGGTGCCATAGAATAGAGTGCCATATTCACCTTGGCATAGTTGAGTAATGAGAGATCTGTACGTTAACTGAGAATACCGTGAGCCTCAAACACCATTATTTCCTCCTTCATGTGTAAATCTGGTGTTTCCAAAAGGCCGCTGAAAAACGGCGAATCCCAACATAACACCGACTGTGACGTTGCAGATCATTTATATTCACGCCCCCAAAATGTGCATATACCAGGCCATAATAATAATAATAATAATAAACTTTATTTTATATAGCGCCTTTAAAAAGTAGGCTATCTCAAAGCGCTTCACAAATATAGAAACATAATAAAACATACAATTAAACAAACAATGCATTAGTAATTGCTGACAGAGAGACGAAATAAAATACAAAATAAAAACATTATGAAGTATAGGATTAATAATAATAATACAACAATTATCTAAAAGCTACCCTAAACAAATAAGTTTTAAGTGATGATTTAAAAACACTAAGCGATTCTGCTTGCCTAATCTCAATAGGCAGGGAATTCCAGAGTTTTGGAGCATTTGACGAAAATGCCCTATCACCCATCGATTTTAGTCGGGTATGCGGAACAATTAAAAGGCCAGCTTCCGAAGAACGGAGATCACGTGCTGGTGTGTAGGGTGTTAAAAGTTCAGTTATATAATGAGGTGTCAGTCCATGCAAGGCCTTATAAGTAAGCATTAAGATTTTAAAATCAACACGGAATCTGACAGGGAGCCAGTGTAAAGATTCCAGTACCGGAGTAATGTGATCCCTCGTCCTGTTTCCAGACAGAATTCGAGCGGCAGAATTTTGTACCAACTGTAGTTTGTTAAGGGTAGCTTTTGAAACCCCAGCCAACACAGCATTACAGTAATCGATACGTGAAAATACAAAAATGTTGATTAGCTTTTCAGCCACAGGGAGAGACAACATGGGACGCAATCTGGCTATATTTCTGAGATGAAAGAATGACGTCCTGACAGTGCTCTGAACATGAGGAACAAATGTCAAATTATTATCAAATATCACCCCCAGATTTTTTAATTTAGTCTGAAATTGAAGTGTAGAACCTTCTACACTAAAAGTGGGGGAACCATGTTCTAGCCAGGCAGTGTAACGTGGACCTGCACAGCCCAACCAGAAGAAGTTCTGCAGGTTTTGTGAAGAAGCAAGCAAGGACAATAGTGGAAATGTCAGATCATGGATATAAATGTTCTGTTCTGTGCAGCGGATGTGAGCATATCAGGATGTATAACAGGATACCTCACCATTTTAATCCAAAGTTGTTAGTTTGCTCTCTTTCACCACTAACATTATATATTTCCATTACAACCCCTACCGCAAGCAGTGAGTAACGTTACTGATATTATCCACTTCTCCACTGTTGAAGCCATTTCTGTTTAAAGTTTTTTAGTGAGCTAACAACATTAATGATAATTTATCCTGAGATGTCGAGATCGAACGCAAGATGCTAGTACAGTAACGCTTACCTTAGCTAACTAGTGAGCTCCAAGTAATGAGTATAGACAGGGCCGGCGCTAGCCATTTGGGTGCCCAAAGCACAAATGCTTGGTGGTGATCCCCCCCCCCCCACACACACACACCCCACCCCACCCCACACATACACACACACACCCCACCCCACACATACACACACACACCCCACCCCAGCCCACACATACACACACACACCCCACCCCACACATACACACACACACCCCACCCCCCCCCCCTTACCCCCCCCCCCCCCCCCACCACACACCCACAAGGAAAAACACCCATTCAGAATTTCTTAGTTAGGTTCTCTTTACTTCCAAAATAGCTGGTGCAATTAAATAAGTTTACATTAACAATGGCACCAAATATGAAAATAAATAAATAATATAAAGGTTAAAATTATAAATACCAAAAACCACCACAATTACTAAAAACACAGATTTGGAACTGAACAATGTAAATACAGAAAGTTAAAAGTGCAAAAAAAAAGTTTAAAGAGGAAATAACAGTACAAGTATGAATTTTAGAATTAGAATTTACTCAACAGAGGGACTACATCTCTTTAAAGAGACCATTCTGCTATTCTATAGAACTATATTAAACATTTTCACTACCATCAGTTGTCAGAGGCCCTACAGAGGCACACGCCTACATTTCCTAGCTGAAAAATCAGCTATCAGGTCATCATATGACAGTTTCTGAGCCACGTCCCCATTGATACTGATGACAGCCAGACCACTTAAACGTTCCTGCCCCACTGACGAACGCATGTACGTTTTGATGAGTTTGAGCTTTGAAAAGCTTCGCTCAGCAGTGCAATACGGAGAGCAATCCACAGATTGGGATATACCTCTTGAAGCCGATTGTTATGCAGAAATGGCAGCATTTCCAAGGCAGATGTCTGTGGTGAAAGCTGAGGAAGGTTGATGATTTCCTGCATCATCTCAGGTCCATCGATGTCAGCCAGTCCCTTATCCATCATTGTCTTGTGTACTTCATTGCAGTGTCTCTTCAAGTCCTCCTTGGACATTCCGTTCAGTTTGCTGAAGTCAAGCAGCACTCCATATTTTTCTTTGACTTGAGTCATGGTCTCAAACCTCTCCTGTAGTGACATTAAAGCAGAGTCCACAACACAATTGAAAAATGTGACTTGAAGCTTTTTAAGGGCATCATTGAGGGGCTCATCAGCACCTTCGTATGCAAAGTGCCTTTTTGTGCTCTTGAGCCTTTTCTCCTTAAGCTCAGTTTCTATATTCAGGGCCTCACAGAGTTCCTTGGCAGTTGACACAGCCTCATCAAACCCAGATTGTCTGTATTTGGAGAGGTTGATTTTGGTACTGTCAATGACCCTGACAGCAACATCAAGCTGCATGGAACTGGATTGCAGTAGCTTGTTCACCTGGTTTGTAATGGTAAGTATTTCACACCACACCACAGAGCAAATCACAAAACGAAATGAGGCTACTTCCTCAGCAAGAGCTTGAGCCTCCACTTTTGCCACTGGATCATTAACAGCCTCCCTTGCCTCCAGGAGAGCATCTCTCACTTCCTTTGTTTGATTTCGGACAGCTGTTACACTCTGAAGCCTACTCTCCCATCTAACGTCACTCCAAGATTTCAGAGTGAGTTTTACATGTTTTGTTAAAATGGACCATCGCTGGGTGGCACCGGAGAAGAAATTGAAAAGCTTCTGCAAATACCCAAAGTAGCCAGTGGCATCTTGTGAGGACTTGGCAGCATCAGCTATGACAAGGTTCATAGTGTGAGCTCTACAAGGGACAAACAATGCTCTTGGGTTCAACTGTAGCAGTCTAGCCTGAACACCTTGCTTCTTCCCTCTCATGTTGGCTCCATTATCATAGGCCTGTCCTCGACAATTTTCAAAAGGAATGCCAAGCTCCTTCAATTTCTCAAGGACAACATTGGACAGGTTAAGGCCAGTAGTTTTCTCCACATCAATATATCCTAGAAAGTATTCTTTAATGTCTGGTTGCAGTTGGAAACAGACAATGCGCACTATGACTGACATCTGTTCCGTATGACTAACATCTGGAGTGCAGTCAAGAATGATAGAGAAATATTTGGCCAAATGGATTTGTCTCACAATGGTGCGTAGTGTCTCTGAAGAGATGATCTGAATTAGTTCGTTTTGTATCTCATGGCTGAGGTAATGTGTGTGGGAACTCTCATCTTTTATTCTGGCCAAATGATTTTCCATTACAGGGTCATATGTTGCCATAAGCTCTACTTCCTTCAAGAAGTTGCCATTGTCTGGCTCATAAAGACGGTCAGAAGAGCCTCTAAAAGACAAATTTCTTGAGGCCAGTGAGAGAGTGATTGAGAGCAAGCGTTTGAGAATCTCTCGCCACCTTTTCCTTTCTGCCTCCAGTAAAGTCAACTCCTGCTGATCTATTGCCATGCCCTTCTTTAGCCGTGTGTCCAGTTCTCTCCACTTGAGCATGCACTGTGTGTGATCTTGGCTTCACTCATGACCCCTCAAACTGGTGTTGATGTTAGACCAATCACTGTGGCCCTCTGCAGTCAGCTTTATATCTTTTGTGCTAAAAAGCTTGCATGCAAAGCAGAACACAGCATTGTTCTGTGGAGAGTACACTACCCAGCTCCTATGCACCTTTTCTCCATTAGGGAGAACTTTGAACTGGAGGCTAGAATGAAATGCTCTTCCATCCGGTCCCTTAGGGAAATTAAAATCAGAGCTGACTTTAAAAGGCCCTCTCCGCACAATTTCCACACGATCAGCATCTAAGATGTGAGCTGACCATAGAGCAGGATCAGTTGGAGGGGGCACATATGGCTCTGCAGTATCACTTGGCTCCTCAGATGGCCCCTCAGTGACAGGACTCACTCTGCCTTGAGAAGCGGATGCAGTTGTGTGCCGATTTGTATCTGTACCTGGGCTAGGTGCTGTTGCAGAGTCTGAGCTGGTTGGTGGCTGGTGTTCCTGGCTACAACTGCTGGTTGATGGTGCTTCCTCCTGGCCTTGAGTTGCTCCTTGCATGTATTTTAGCATTGACCCTGCATTCAGAAATACAAGACAAAATAATTAGGGATTCCTCTGAAATGCATTTTTGATTGAACCATCAATAACCATCATACAAAAATATTGCACACATTAGTCTTTTATATAGGCCTATGTGTCACAGGAACTTTTAAAATTCAAAACTCTATTTTACCTTTAAAAGAGGTCTGATGAGGCACAATATAATAATTCTGTACATAATTTGTAGGGCTGGGAAAAGATTAATCGCGAGTAAACGCATCCAAAATAAAAGTTTGTGTCTACATGAATGATATGTGTGTGTGTACTGTGTATAATTATTTTGTATATATATAAATACACATTTGCATGTATGTATTTAAGAAATATTTGTTATTTATATATAAAATATTTAAATTTATATATAATATAAATTATTTATAAATATATACAGTATATACATGCAAATATTTCTTAAATATATACGTGCATATGTGTGTGTATTTATATATACAAAATAATTATACACAGTACACACACACATATCATTCATGTAGACACAAACTTTTATTTTGGATGCGATTAATCTTTTCCCAGCCCTAATAATTTGACAACTCTGTGAATATGAAAATATTCAAACACTGAGATTGTGGGGGTTTTTTTTCGAATTGCAGTTTCACCAACAGATGTCGCCCTTGGGCCTTGGCCTATGAGCCTCTTGAAAATGGCTGCATTATCCGCATAGAACAACAACGAAAAAACGTATCTAAGCGGTCTTCCTTTTCTTCTCAAACAAACTAACTGCATCTTAAACAGCCCAAGTTTCAAAATTTCCTGGGGAGAAACCCCCGGACCCCCGTTAAAATAAAAGCTTCAACATGCAGGGCTAAAAAAGCCCCGGATCATTTGCACTACTAGCGACGCGACGCCCCCCTGGACATGCAGACACGACGCGAGTGCGCCCGCGCTGCCAGTGCCTACAAAACTAACATTTATATTTATAAACATATTTATATTTATATTTATAAACATTGTCTTACCTGCAAGCGACGTGCGATTATCATCCCTCTGTCTCTTCTTTTTTCTTTTTTCCGCCCCCGACTCTTGGTGCCTTTTCGAGGCCATGTCTGAGGTGAGGTCGGTCGGTGTCTGCCAGATTTGACATTGATTGAGGCATAGCCGAACAGACCACTGGGAGGTGAGGAAGGGGGGGCACCAGAGGGAGACTGGCATAGGAGATTCACCTTTTTCTCGACTAATTTGGTCTAGGCCTAACCCTAATATACAATACTTTTGTATATTGCTTTTGTATTAACATGCTTTAGACACATTTTATTTGTTATTTATACTAGTTGCCTATTGTGATGATTTTTCACGACCCAGATTTTTTGGTGCCCCCCCAAGCACTTGGTGCCCTACGCGCAGTGCGTGATGTGCGTGTGCGGAGCGCCGGCCCTGAGCATAGATAACTAAATCGCACGATGACCTATTTACACAGAGGTAATATTATTTCCGGCCTGTGTTGTCATATAAATCTACAAAATACATACAACTGTAGATACATCTATGTCCATCCCTTTTGTCAGGAAGTGTTATAATGTCTATATTTGATCATCAACACATGACTCAGGAGCTAGCTAGGCTAGTTTGGTTGCTAACAGAAAGCTCACTCGCTCCTTCTAGCACCTCCTCCACCACTGCAGCTGAAGACATTGTTATTTGACAATGCATCTAGTAAATTTGTTACAGATATTTAGTTTGAGAACTGAAGTATGATTATTTTGCACGTTTGTATTTCACCCGAGTACACCACAGCTCCTGCGTACAAATCTGTGAAACAGCCAATCAGAGCAGAGCTCAACATTATTATTCATGACCCTTCCAAATAAGGAAATAACAGCCCATTTCATGCAGGGACAAATCCCAGAGTTATAAATGAACATGTAAAACATGTAAAACCTTCTCTGGAGAATCTTTGCCCTTACCTAAGCCACACACCTTCATGTAGATATCAGAGAACAATTTAAAATATTATATCAATGTCACAGTTCTGTCACCTCGGTCTGGGTTTTCCCTTGGGTTAGTGACAGGGCTGTGACACTCCACACTCAAAAAAATAATCTGTTGAACGAACTTAATTAAATTAAGGAAAGGTTTTCCACGAAATTGAATTACATTTTCCCAACAAATTCGAATTAGTTTGAAATAATTAGTTGTAATCTTGTTGTATCTTTAAGATCACAAAATTCGAGGCTTCTGGTCATTCCTAGGATATCTAAGTCTACTAAAGGAGGGAGGGCATTCTCACATTTATCTCCTAAACTCTGGAATAGCCTTCCTGATATTGTTCGAGACTCAGACTCGCTGTCCCAGTTTAAAACTAGATTAAAGACGCATCTCTTTAACCAAGCATTCACTTAATGCTTACCTTTTATACTACTTCTGAATCAGTTCGAATGCATTAATATTATGAACATCAGCTATGCTAATTATTTCCCATCTGTCTTTCTGCTGTTATCTCGGGACGCTAGTCCCGAGGTAAAAAGCGTTCGTCAGCTCCAGTTTGTATCCACCCTCTCACGGAGACTTCAGATGCCCCAACACCTGTGGAGAGACGACTAAACGCCTGTGGAGAGACGACTCAACGCCTGTGAAGAGACGACTAAACACCGGCGATATGTTATGCCTAAATTTATACATGATTAACTAACTGTATTTTTCTTTGTACATTTCTGAATTGCACTTTCTGTAAAGCTGCTTTGAGACAATGTGTATTGTGAAAAGCGCTATACAAATAAACTTGAATTGAATTGAATTGTATGAATTTAAATGAATTTAGTCATTCCTGCTAGATAAAGTTTTGTCAGATTAACTACATTTAGTTTTTGTCCTGCCTTAAATCACCAACATTATAATTTTAGTTAATTTGACTCTACGGTCACTTCTAATGATAGACACTGTTCAATTGAATTAAAACCAATTTTTACATAGTAATATAACATTACTTTTGCAAGACTGCGAGTGAGGTTTACACATAGTGTATACTGAGTACCCACAGCCTGAACAGGAGGTTTTAAGCAAATATAGCATAATACTGAGCCCACAGCCTAAACACAGTCGCCACTCTTCTGCATAATGGTAACCACAAAATTCAAAAACATTACAGAAAGTCCTCTAAGTTTCTAACATAACTGAACATTAAACAGTAACATTAACTAACAACATCTTTCCATTTACTGCAAAACACATAAAATAACACTTTTTCCCTAAATTGACCCTCTTAATGCAGTCCCTTGCAAAGCATGCTGGGAACTACAGATCCACTGCCCAGTTAGATGTCAACAACAATGATTCATGTAGTTTTCACACAAATGAATTAGGTTGATAGAACACAATTAAATTAAGTTGTGACAATATTAAACAATCGTGTTACTTTTGCTTATTTTAGTAAGAATGAGTAAGTAAGAATGAAACTAATCCAATCCTGATTGGTGTTGCGTCGTGACGTAACATGTGACGGCATAACCGGAAGTATAAAGGTGACGCTGACGCATAGAATGCCAGCTATCGCTCTTCAGCAAGCGCTCTCTGTGAAACTGTCTGTCTTATTTGATGTTGTTTGTCTGTGTTAAGCTCTATATTATGGCGAGTGAACAATACACTAAGTGTGTGCACCCCTGCCCAAGATTATATGCCACGGGTGGGGACACGCATCAGCTGTGTGTGTGTGTGTGTGTGTGTGTGTGTGTGTGTGTGTGTGTGTGTGTGTGTGTGTGTGTGTGTGTGTGTGTGTGTGTGTGTGTGTGTGTGTATTGTTTAGGGGCGCAGCACGCACAGTCAGCGCCTCGAGAGGGCTGCCTGTGATACTGTGAAGCACTTCCTATAAGAGTGCTGCGCTCTCGCTTGGCTATATTATTTCACTGATGATGGCCAGGCTCGCGATCCCCGCGATTCGGGTCCCGCGTCCGTTGAGGCGGCGCGACAGCTTAGATCGCGGAGATCGCAGAAGGATCTCGCGGATGAGAACGAGACTGCTGAGGCACCATTTCTCTCATCATCCGCAGATTCTATGACACTCGTTCACACCCGCGATGCAGCTTCTTCTGCCCGTGACGAGTGCCCAGTGCTCGAGCTATCTGTTTATAAGGAAGTAGATGTGCTCAGCATCGGGAACGAGCAACATGAGTCACACTCGCCGGCTCATGTTTCTGCTTATGTAGAGCTTGTGTTGTTGTGATGAGTGCTGTGGCCAGTATTAAATAAATAAATATATTTAAATATATCAGCTGGCCACAAAATAAGCAGGATGATCCCTGTCAAAATGAACTAGACGAGAGATTCCTGCAGCACCGTTCACAAACTCAGAGCCGGGGCTTACTGTTTTTCCAGATCTTTATAAAAAAAATATATATATATATATATATGTGTGTGTAGATCCTGGGAAAAACCCCACACTTTACGGATCTCACCACATTCATCATATGTTTATTCGAATGTGGTGGGTGCGAGAGAGTCGGGTTATGGCAAGATGCCGCAGATGGAGGAAGCTTTAGTGAGTTATCTTTCTCCTGATCTGGCATCTTCGCTTTAAGCCCCGGTGCTGCCCAACAAACCGTGCAGGGACACCTGACCTCTGCACTGGTTGGCTGGGCTTATATGGTGCAGGAAATCGATGTTGCTCTTCCCCCGTTAAAAACGTTTCGGGACACATCGGTTTCCAGCGAACGCAGGCTGCACTGTCCGCCCCACAGGCTTGCGGCCAGGCAGCTTTCGCGTTCGCCCATCGAGAATCGTTTTCGGTCCAGCCCTGCTGGAAACCCGCTTCAGGGGGTTGGGAACGAATCCCGATTAATACCCGAAGCCAGGCTCGAGAGCCTGGTTCCTTTGGTAAAATATATAAAAAAAATAAAAAAAAGGGTCAGGCTGGTGCGTGCCTGCACTCTATACGATTTTGCACGCGTACCAGGCCGATCTTCTTAAAGATCTAAATAAGGGAATATTTCCTGTTGGTCGCTCCGCTATCTCCTTCTGGCCTGTTTTCCAACGCTGTCACTACAGTCGTTGACAGGTTTCAGGAAGCGAAAAAAAAAAAAAAATAACGAGAACGTTGCCTCTAGAGCCCCTCCTGCGGGAGTTTGGCAACAGAGGAAGCACTCTCAACCGAAGTCCTCCAGCCTGAGGGGTGACCTGAGGGCCATCCTTCAGGCGAAGAAAGCTTTGGGAAAGAGGTCTTAATGGTAGTGTAGGACCTCTGAGGGCTACCCAAATCAGATCCGAGGACTGGTTTGTCACGATGGATCTAAAAGACACTTATTTCATGTCTCCATCCTTCCATGTCACAGGAGGTTCCTGAGGTTGCGCTCGGGAGCGAAGCATACCAATATCGGGTTCTTCCGTTCGGCCTAGCACTCTCACCCCGCACGTTCACAAAGTGTATGGATGCGGCTCTGGCTCCACAGAGGCTTCAGGGCATCCGTATACTGAATTACATAGACGACTGGCTCATATTGACCCAGTCTCGGGAAATGGCAGTTCGGCATCGAGATGTCGTCCTTGGCCACATTCAGAACGGGGGGTTGAGGCTCAACACTAAGAAAAGGTGTTGGACCCAGCTCAGAAGACTACTCTTCTGCGCGTGGTATGGAATTCGGTTACGATATGGGCACGTATGTCTCCCGCTCATATCGAATCCATCCTGGCCATGGTGTCCGGGATAAAGCTAGGCCAGGCCATCACTGTAAAGCCATTTCAAAGACTGCTGGGCCTCATAACAGCGGCATCCAACATAATTCCTTTGGGCCTGCTTCACATCAGGCCCCTTCAGTGGTGGCTCAAAGCCAAGGGTTTTTTCCCCAAGGGGAATCTGTTCCGTATAATAAAGGTTACGCGCAGATGCTTTCGTTCCCTATTAATATGGAAGAAACCTTGGTTCTTGTCCCAAGGTCCAGTGTTAGGGGCATCATGTCGCCGGTGAACTGTTTCGACAGATGCTTCCCTCGCTGACTGGGGCGCGGTCTAGGACAGCCGCTTTGCCAGGGGTCTGTGGCAGGACGATCATCATTCTTGGCATATAAATTGCCTAGAGATGTTGGCTGTGTTCAGGGCTCTGAGGAGCTTCCTCACAGACATCAAAGGTTACCACGTCTCAGTGGTAGCTTATCGGAACCAACAAAGGAGACTCAGATCAAGCCCTCTATCCAGATTGGCGTATCTGATCATTTTATGGTCCCAAGGGAAAATATTATCTTAGGAGCAATATATGTCCCGGGGGTTCTGAATCAGGGAGCAGACATCCTGTCGAGGCAGGGGCTGAGGCCCGGGGAATGGAGACTCCATCCAGAGGTGGTGGAGTTGATATGGCAGAGGTTTGGACAAGTGGAAGTGGATTTGTTTGCGTCTCGAGGGACGTCCGTCCCACTGTCCACTTTGGTTCTCCCTCACTCATCCAGCCCCGCTGGTGTTGGATGCCATGGTACAGGCCTGGCCGAGGCTTCGCCTGTACGCTTTTTCCCCGATAGCTCTGTTCCCGGGAGTCCTGGAGAGGGTCCGTCAGGAGGGCATCAGTCTTCTTCTGGTAGCCCTGTTTTGGCCAGCCCGAGTATAGTTTCTGACTTAATTTCCCTCCTGATAGCTCCGCCATGGCAGATTCCTCTGAGGAGGGATCTGTTGTCTCAGGCGGAGGGCACTATATTCCATCCTCATCCAGAGCTGTGGAAATTGTGGGTCTGGCCTCTGAGGGGGCTCAGTACCTAGATGCTGGTCTATCAGCTGGGGTGGTCGAAACCATATTTATCTCCAGGGCTCCGTCTACTAGGAGATTATATGGCCTCAAGTGGAATGTTTTTTCACTTGGTGTAGAGAACTTGAATTAGGCCCAGTTAACTGCCCAATGGCTTCAGTTCTGGGGTTTCTTCAAGATCGTTTCTCTGCGAATCTCTCCCCATCCACACGTAGGGTGTACGTGGCAGCCATTGCGGCGTTCCATGCACCACTAAATGTTGGGGAGGCACCAACTGGTCATACTATTTATCCATGGTATTGGAGGATGAGACCGACAGTCAGGTCCAGGGTTCCTTCCTGGGACCTGGCGGTGGTTCTCGAAGGGCTACTCCTGGCTCCCTTCGAATACCTCCAGTCGGCTTCGCCTAGTACCTCAGGTTCAAGATAGCCTTTCTCTTAGCTATTTCTTTAAAGAGACTGGGAGATCTCCAAGCCCTGGCATTATCGCCGGTTTGCTTGGAGTGTGCCCCCGGCGGAGTTAAGGCCATCCTGCATCCGAGACCCAGCTAAGTGCCTTAAGTGCAATTTATCATGGCTAGGTCCATGGTCCTGCAAGTATTTCATCCTCCACCTCATGTGTCGGCAAAGGAGGCACCTTTGGGGAGGCACCAACTGGTCATACTATTTATCCATGGTATTGGAGGATGAGACCGACAGTCAGGTCCAGGGTTCCTTCCTGGGACCTGGCGGTGGTTCTCGAAGGGCTATATAATTATATAATTTAATTAATTATTTTAACAAGAGGCCAAAATTGATTTTTTGAGTGACATCCGGTTAAGACGAACGAAAAATATTCATGTTGACTCAATTTAAAAAAATTTGGTAAAACAAATTTTTTTTAAATTACATTGATTACATTTAATGAAATTAAGCTGGAATCATTTCTATGAAGGATTGTGTCGTATATGCTCATTTTAATTAATGAAATTGAACAAAGAGCTAAAATAATTTTTTTGAGTGCAGGTTTTTCATGTGTTTATGTTAGTCTGGTCCAATGTGAGCACATGATTGTCTTGTTGTTCTTGTGCCATGTGCTCTCTTGTCAATCGTCTAACCCAGCCCATCCCCACCCATCCAACCCCGCCTATCTCGTTATTCTTTTATCTCCCACACCTGTCTGCCACGTTTACCTGTTATGTTGTTCCCTATTTAATCTCCTTGTGTTTGTAGTCTTGTGCCGATTCGTTGTACATGTTGTGTGTTCATTGTATCTTCCCGTTTGGTTCCTGAGCCTTGGAGGTTGTACCTTTTATGTTTGTCGTCCTAATAAATCACTCTGCATTTGAATCCACGTCTCTCGCCTTGCGTCACGTAACAATCAATGCATTCTATGGCACCTTTAACACAACATTATCTAATATTTGGAACACACATTTTGTAAATATTTGTAAATCTTTTACAGAAATGGCCATTTCTCGTGTGGATACAGTTAATATACTTTACATTTATCACTACATCAAGTGTTAATAATTAGAATCAGACTCAGATTAGTGGAACATTAATTAGTGCAGAATCAAACTAACTCAACGTTTACTGACAGATTCATCCACAAACATCAGTGGCTTTTTTATTTATTTATTTTATTATTATTGTATTTATTTTTATTTTTGTATGCACTGCATGGTTTCTTTTTATGCTTTCTGTTTATATACTCAATGTTTTATTGTACAGCACTTTGGTGCAACTCTGTGGCTTTTAAATGTGCTAGAAATACATTTCTACTTGGCTTGACTTGGAATGAAACTGCAAATAATTGTCTTTATTGTCTTTATTTTCCCCTTTAAAGCATAATCATAATTTGATAAACTTACAGTATGACATCATTTTAATATGATATAACTGTATTAATGGCTATTCACATTTTCCTTCTAAAACACTTTTGGCTTTTAATGGTTGTATATTGTGTAGATTGGTTTACTGATTGCTGGTGTGGGTGTGTGTGCATTAACTGTAAATGATGTTTAATGCATCTTTGTCTGGTGTTTCTGGAGTTAATTCAGGCTTTAAAAGAAGCTGAGCAGCTCATAAACACCATCATCTCCTGATGAGCAGCGTCTTCAGTCTTCAGTCGGATTCCCGGTAAGATCATGTCGTCTCGTGTGGAATTTATTGTGTTTCTGCCTTTATTCAAACGTTAGCACATGTTGTTTAGCTTGTCGCTAGTGTGCTGGATTATGTGGAGAAGAAACTAAAGAAATGAAGAGGAATTGTTTAAAGCAGCTTTGGAAGTTTTCTTTAAGGTTCTGCCTCTTGATATTCTTGATATTCATTTGATGATGATCATAAACTTCATCATCTTGTAGTTTGATGTTGATTATGATTCCAGGTAAGATCATGAGATCATCTCATCCGTGAGTTTATATAGTCGACTATCTTTGTATTTCAGCCTCTGGTATCACTGTGATCATTTGCACTGAAACTAGTTTCCTTTAATGAACATTGTGTGTGATTTCAGTCAGTCAGCAACACAGATTTACATTTCTTAAAGACAACAGGCTTGCAGAGCAGCAGAAGAATCATATTTTAGAGAGATCAGAGTATTTGTGCTTTCTCTCGCCATCATTCATGGGTTTCTTCTTTTACTGAGGATATGAATAAACGCTAGTGAACTTTAAGAATGAAAGCATCAGATATAAAGCATTTTCACATTACTTCAGTCGTCGTAGTTAAGCCCAACCATTAGTGAAAGTTAGACTGGTTTTTCACTCAAACTATCATTGTTAGTTTATCGTGTCTTTGAGGTCATTACAGTTCCCTTTCGAGGGAACTCAACAATGCATCGAGAATCGACACTTTGGGGACGCTCCCTTAGCGTGCGCCACTGAAGTAAGAATGAAACTAATCCAATCCTGATTGGTGTTGCGTCGTGACGTAACATGTGACGGCATAACCGGAAGTATAAAAGTAACGCCGACGCATACACATACCAGCTATCGCTCTTCAGCAAGCGCTCTCTGTGAAACTGTCTGTCTTATTTGATGTTGTTTGTCTGTGTTAAGCTCTATATTATGGCGAGTGAACAATACACTAAGTGTGTGCACCCCTGCCCAAGATTATATGCCACGGGTGGGGACACGCATCAGCTGTGTGTGTGTGTGTGTGTGTGTGTGTGTATTGTTTAGGGGCGCAGCACGCACAGTCAGCGCCTCGAGAGGGCTGCCTGTGATACTGTGAAGCACTTCCTATAAGAGTGCTGCGCTCTCGCTTGGCTATATTATTTCACTGATGATGGCCAGGCTCGCGATCCCCGCGATTCGGGTCCCGCGTCCGTTGAGGCGGCGCGACGGCTTAGATCGCGGAGATCGCAGAAGGATCTCGCGGATGAGAACGAGACTGCTGAGTCACCATTTCTCTCATCATCCGCAGATTCTATGACACTCGTTCACACCCGCGATGCAGCTTCTTCTGCCCGTGACGAGTGCCCAGTGCTCGAGCTATCTGTTTATAATATAGGATATAGGAAGTGCTTCACAGTATCACAGGCAGCCCTCTCGAGGCGCTGACTGTGCGTGCTGCGCCCCTAAACAATACACACACACACACACACACACACACACCCGCGATGCAGCTTCTTCTGCCCGTGACGAGTGCCCAGTGCTCGAGCTATCTGTTTATAAGGAAGTAGATGTGCTCAGCATCGGGAACGAGCAACATGAGTCACACTCGCCGGCTTATGTTTCTGCTTATGTAGAGCTTGTGTTGTTGTGATGAGTGCTGTGGCCAGTATTAAATAAATAAATATATTTAAATATATCAGCTGGCCACAAAATAAGCAGGATGATCCCTGTCAAAATGAACTAGACGAGAGATTCCTGCAGCACCGTTCACAAACTCAGAGCCGGGGCTTACTGTTTTTCCAGATCTTTATAAATATATATATATATATATATATATGTGTGTGTAGATCCTGGGAAAAACCCCACACTTTACGGATCTCACCACATTCATCATATGTTTATTCGAATGTGGTGGGTGCGAGAGAGTCGGGTTATGGCAAGATGCCGCAGATGGAGGAAGCTTTAGTGAGTTATCTTTCTCCTGATCTGGCATCTTCGCTTTAAGCCCCGGTGCTGCCCAACAAACCGTGCAGGGACACCTGACCTCTGCACTGGTTGGCTGGGCTTATATGGTGCAGGAAATCGATGTTGCTCTTCCCCCGTTAAAAACGTTTCGGGACACATCGGTTTCCAGCGAACGCAGGCTGCACTGTCCGCCCCACAGGCTTGCGGCCAGGCAGCTTTCGCGTTCGCCCATCGAGAATCGTTTTCGGTCCAGCCCTGCTGGAAACCCGCTTCAGGGGTCGGGAACGAATCCCGATTAATACCCGAAGCCAGGCTCGAGAGCCTGGTTCCTTTGGTAAAATATATAAAAAAAATAAAAAAAAGGGTCAGGCTGGTGCGTGCCTGCACTCTATACGATTTTGCACGCGTACCAGGCCGATCTTCTTAAAGATCTAAATAAGGGAATATTTCCTGTTGGCCGCTCCGCTATCTCCTTCTGGCCTGTTTTCCAACGCTGTCACTACAGTCGTTGACAGGTTTCAGGAAGCGAAAAAAAAAAAAATAACGAGAGCGTTGCCTCTAGAGCCCCTCCTGCGGGAGTTTGGCAACAGAGGAAGCACTCTCAACCGAAGTCCTCCAGCCTGAGGGGTGACCTGAGGGCCATCCTTCAGGCGAAGAAAGCTTTGGGAAAGAGGTCTTAATGGTAGTGTAGGACCTCGAGGGGCTGGTTCCCTTAGTAGATTTTGTAGAAGAATGGCAACGCCTTCCGAATATATATCTATATGGGTCCTGTATATTATAAAATATTATAAAATATGGGTACAGATTGCAGTTCGGTCACTGACCTCCCTAGTTTGCTGGGGTGGTACCGACTGCAGTGGTTCCAGAACAGGCTCGGGTTATGGAACAAGAGGTACAGACTCTACTGGAAATAAGGGGCCATAGAATGTGTTCCCCTACCAGACAGGGAGTCCGGGTTTTACAACCGGTACTTTATAGTTCCAAAGAAGGATGGCCAACTGAGGCTAATTTTAGATCTAGGGCTTTTTGAATCGTTCTTTGAGGAGATTCAGGTTCAAAATGCTTATTATTACCATTATCGTGAACCAAATCAGATCCGAGGACTGGTTTGTCACGATGGATCTAAAAGACGCTTATTTCATGTCTCCATCCTTCCATGTCACAGGAGGTTCCTGAGGTTGCGTTCGGGAGCGAAGCATACCAATATCGGGTTCTTCCGTTCGGCCTAGCACTCTCACAAAGTGTATGGATGCGGCTCTGGCTCCACAGAGGCTTCAGGGCATCCGTATACTGAATTACATAGACGACTGGCTCATATTGACCCAGTCTCGGGAAATGGCAGTTCGGCATCGAGATGTCGTCCTTGGCCACATTCAGAACGGGGGGTTGAGGCTCAACACTAAGAAAAGGTGTTGGACCCAGCTCAGAAGACTACTCTTCTGCGCGTGGTATGGAATTCGGTTACGATATGGGCACGTATGTCTCCCGCTCATATCGAATCCATCCTGGCCATGGTGTCCGGGATAAAGCTAGGCCAGGCCATCACTGTAAAGCCATTTCAAAGACTGCTGGGCCTCATAACAGCGGCATCCAACATAATTCCTTTGGGCCTGCTTCACATCAGGCCCCTTCAGTGGTGGCTCAAAGCCAAGGGTTTTTTCCCCAAGGGGAATCTGTTCCGTATAATAAAGGTTACGCGCAGATGCTTTCGTTCCCTATTAATATGGAAGAAACCTTGGTTCTTGTCCCAAGGTCCAGTGTTAGGGGCATCATGTCGCCGGTGAACTGTTTCGACAGATGCTTCCCTCGCTGACTGGGGCGCGGTCTCGGACGGCCGCTTTGCCAGGGGTCTGTGGCAGGACCATCATCATTCTTGGCATATAAATTGCCTAGAGATGTTGGCTGTGTTCAGGGCTCTGAGGAGCTTCCTCACAGACATCAAAGGTTACCACGTCTCAGTGGTAGCTTATCTGAACCAACAAAGGAGACTCAGATCACGCCCTCTATCCAGATTGGCGTATCTGATCATTTTATGGTCCCATGGGAAAATATTATCTTAGGAGCAATATATGTCCCGGGGGTTCTGAATCAGGGAGCAGACATCCTGTCGAGGCAGGGGCTGAGGCCCGGGGAATGGAGACTCCATCCAGAGGTGGTGGAGTTGATATGGCAGAGGTTTGGACAAGTGGAAGTGGATTTGTTTGCGTCTCGAGGGACGTCCGTCCCACTGTCCACTTTGGTTCTCCCTCACTCATCCAGCCCCGCTGGGGTTGGATGCCATGGTACAGGCCTGGCCGAGGCTTCGCCTGTACGCTTTTTCCCCGATCGCTCTGTTCCCGGGAGTCCTGGAGAGGGTCCGTCAGGAGGGCATCAGTCTTCTTCTGGTAGCCCTGTTTTGGCCAGCCCGAGTATTGTTTCTGACTTAATTTCCCTCCTGATAGCTCCGCCATGGCAGATTCCTCTGAGGAGGGATCTGTTGTCTCAGGCGGAGGGCACTATATTCCATCCTCATCCAGAGCTGTGGAAATTGTGGGTCTGGCCTCTGAGGGGGCTCAGTACCTAGATGCTGGTCTATCAGCTGGGGTGGTCGAAACCATATTTATCTCCAGGGCTCCGTCTACTAGGAGATTATATGGCCTCAAGTGGAATGTTTTTTCACTTGGTGTAGAGAACTTGAATTAGGCCCAGTTAACTGCCCAATGGCTTCAGTTCTGGGGTTTCTTCAAGATCGTAGGGTCTTCCACACGTAGGGTGTACGTGGCAGCCATTGCGGCGTTCCATGCACCATTAAATGTTGGGGAGGCACCAACTGGTCATACTATTTATCCATGGTATTGGAGGATGAGACCGACAGTCAGGTCCAGGGTTCCTTCCTGGGACCTGGCGGTGGTTCTCGAAGGGCTATTCCTGGCTCCCTTCGAATACCTCCAGTCGGCTTCGCCTAGTACCTCAGGTTCAAGATAGCCTTTCTCTTAGCTATTTCTTTAAAGAGACTGGGAGATCTCCAAGCCCTGGCATTATCGCCGGTTTGCTTGGAGTGTGCCCCCGGCGGAGTTAAGGCCATCCTGCATCCGAGACCCAGCTAAGTGCCTTAAGTGCAATTTATCATGGCTAGGTCCATGGTCCTGCAAGTATTTCATCCTCCACCTCATGTGTCGGCAGAAAAGGAGAGGTTCCTTGCTCTGCCAGTCAGAGTTCCGAGTATTTACCTTGAGAGGTCCTCTTCTTGGAGGAGGTCGGACCTACTGTAGTGTGTTTTGGATCACCTATTAGGGGCTCCCGGCTTTACAAACCATAAGTAGGCCTACAAGGTGCGCAATTTGCCTTCACCTTTGGCCTCTTTCTACTAGAGGCATGGCGTCCTCTAGGGCCCTCCTTTCGGGAGTTCCCATCCAGGAGATCTGTGAGGCAGCCGGTTGGGCTACCCCACACACTTTTGTTAGGTTCTATATTTTGCACCTCCCTAGTACGCCTGGCGCACATGTGCTCTCGTCCTAGCTGAGTGCCTGAATCAGTTTCACTCCAGGGCAGGCCTGTTTTCGGTGCGTGGCCTAGTGGGCATTCGTTCCCCAAAGTGTCGATTCTCGATGCATTGTCGAGTTCCCTCGAAAGGGAACGTCTCGGGTTATGACTATAACCCTTGTTCCCTGAGAAGGGAACGAGACAATGCATCGCTCTGCCACGCCCCTCGAGGCCTTAGAGCGTCTTGCTTCATCGCGAGGCTGGTATGTGTATGTGTCAGCGTCACCTTTATGCTTCCAGTTATGCCGCCACATGTTACGTCATGACGCAACACCAATCAGGATTGGATTAGTTTCATTCTTACTTCAGAGGCGCACGCTAAGGGAGCGTCCCCAAAGTGTCGATTCTTGATGCATTGTCTCGTTCTCTTCTCAGGGAACAAGGTTATAGTCATAACCCGAGACGTTTCACATGTTGGGTCAAATAGTTTGTGTGTAATCTCAGGCATTTCCTCCATTAGATCAACAAGCTTTAAGATGTGTGTTTTTACAGTGTGTGCAGTGAATGAAGAGCTCTTTAAACACGGCAGTGGAAACTTGTGAAACATCTGTCAGTCTGTGTGTTATTCCACAAACTTCTGCTTTGACCTGCAGACCAAACACACAATCCTGTCAGTAACGTAAGTTCTTCAAGATTTATTCCTACTTTAATAAACCATTGTACACTTGCAATATTCAGAACAACAGCATTCTTGCTTCTGTGATATTGTTCAAATGGAGGATTTACTAACTTTAATCTTACATTTCACGTATTTCAAGCTTTCTAACATTACACACACTCCTACAGAACATCTCAAGCAAACTGAGGAAACTGCATTTCAACAATCACACAGAAAACAACTTATGTGTTATTATTATATATTATAGTGTTGTTATTAACACATTAGTTTGCTTATTGGTTTTAAAGGGATACTTCACACAAAAATGAAAATTCTGTCATCATTTACTCGCCCTCAAGTTGTTGCAAACCTGTATGAGTTTCTTTCTTCTGCTGAACACAAAGCAAGATATTTTGAAGAACGATTGGAACTTTGGCACCATTGACTTCCAAAGTATTTTATTTTTCTACTATATCGTTCTTCAAAATATCTTCCTTTGTGTTCAGCAGAAGAAAGAAACTCATACAGGTTTGCAACAACTTGAGGGCGAGTAAATGATTACAGAATTTTCATTTTTGGGTGGAGTATCCCTTTAACACAGAAAAATATATTTTTACACTAGTAAATGAATGCATGTTTTTTTAAACTAATGACTGGTTTGTTATTTAGATTTCATGAAACAATGGCAGAACAAAACACCAGCATCAACGCATCAAGTGGAGATTATGAAGATGAATGGAGTCAGATGAGGGAGTTTCACTGTAAATTTTATGATCCACACCCAATAATAATCAGCATCATTGCAGCCGTTGAGATTGTAGTCATGATCTTAACTCTGTTTGCGTTGTGTGCTCTTATCAAATCTCATCGCTCCACTCCAGTGTTTGTTATTCATTTGATTCTTTCAGATCTCATTCAGATCATTTGTAAATTAACACACACATTCGAATGGTCAGTGAAGGTGGAGAATGATCTGTATAATGCATATTGGTATAGTTTGATGGTGGGTCTGTATTTTATGGCATGTGTTGCTCTTGAACGATATCTTCTGGTTTCTCATCCTATCTGGTACAGAACTCATCATTCACTGAAAGTCTGCTGTGTTATTTCAGTCATCATCTGGTTTGTTCCTCTGATCTTTGCAGACTTTTACTACTATCTGCTGTATTTTAGACCTCTGTCCCGATCGATCGGCTGTTTAATCCCCTACCTGATAGTCATTCTGTGTTTTATTGGCACTTGTCTCGGTCTTTCACGAGCAATATCTCTTACTTCTGTAAAGCGCAGAAAGATTTTGGGCAGTTTGTTCCTGGTGCTTCTGACTTACACTTTTCTCATTCTCCCCTACACAATCATGATGATTATATGTGAGCTTTTTCCCTTTCACGACCGTTTTTTGTTTGTTATATTTTGGTATTTCTCTAAATATCTTGTGTTCCTGAACCCACTGGCTGACTGTGTATTGTACATGTTCATCAGGCCTGATGTTGGAGGGTTAATGAAGTCTGTTCACTGCTGTTGTAGAACTCACACACATCAGGATTCGACACACAGCCGGGACGAACACTCTCGAGACAGTAGTGCAGCGTTTGCCTGCTGTGTTTCAATGCTAAAGCCTGCGTCACATTCACGGACCTGCACTTCAGTTTAAACATCTGCACTCAATACATGAAGTCAATGCCATTCTTTTCACTCACACACCCTTCCTTTCTATGACATTTAGCTTTATTACAGAGAACTCTTGATTCAGAAAACTCTAAACTCAATTGCAAGTAGACACACCAACATTAGCAAACACTTGACTAGCACTACACCATCTTGGTGGTTTTAAAAGCAGTCTCATACCATCATTATACGCCACATTCAGTCTCTGCGTGTTCTTCTGCTGTACGACCGCCACAAGTGGGCAGTGTACTGTATACTGGTGTACAGAATGCTTTCGATAAGGCTCAACATAAGCAGAACACATGCCACATTTACGTACAAGCATTATACTCTTATACCTAATAACTACTATTCACGCTATTATTCATGTATTATTAATATATTTCAAAGATGGTTCACTCAAAAATGAAAACTGACATAATGTACATATGCTCATGTCGATCAAAAGCTGAATAACTTTCTTTCTTCTGTGGAACATAAACAATATTTAGATATTTTTTGTCCATACATTAGAAGTCAGTGGACAGTTTCGGGTGAACTATCCCTAAAAACACTTGATTTAAAGTGCAGAAAGTATATTAGAGGAGTACTAAGTTTATATTAAATATTAACCAGAGCTTGCATGTAAATCAGAAGAGTTATTAGTAATATTGTTGTGTGTTTATAGAAGTGTTTGATATGTCACATATGGAGTCAGAGATTGTCTCTCTCTTCTATCATTAATATAATTAAACATCTCTCAGTTCTCCTGTGTGTGTTTCTGTCTCTGCTTATTTGACTAATAACAGCTGGGTTAAACTGTAAGTGGAGAACCTCAAAGCAAAACCAGAAACCAACTAAACAGAGAGAGAGAGAGAGAGAGAGAGAGAGAGAGAGAGAGAGAGAGAGAGAGAGAGAGAGAGAGAGAGAGAGAGAGAGAGTGAGTGAGAGAGAGTGAGTGAGTGAGAGAGTGAGTGAGTGAGTGAGTGAGTGAGTGAGTGAGTGAGTGAGTGAGTGAGTGAGTGAGTGAGTGAGTGAGTGAGTGAGTGAGTGAGTGAGTGAGTGAGTGAGTGAGTGAGTGAGTGAGAGAGAGAGAGAGAGAGAGAGAGAGAGAGAGAGAGAGAGAGAGAGAGAGAGAGAGATTTTCCATGAATGTAAAGTTACCAAAGAAATAATTCAGGCTAAAGTCATTTCACGCGCCTGTGGAAATGAACGAAATAGAATACGAAAAAGCAAAACAAAACTTAAAAGAAAACAAAAAGACGAAGGAAAGGACAAACTGGAGGGGGGGCGCTATGGAGTACCGCAAGAAGTAGACGTGTTCTGCTGAGCTCCTCTCCATATTTCCAATTATTCGGTCATTGTTTAAATTTCTCGGGTTTTTCTCTACCGGAATTACTTTATATGTGTCTTTGTTGAAGAGCATAATGACTAAGCCAAAAGCTGAAAGGGGAAGAAGATGGAAAAAGCATTGAATGAATCCCCTGCTCAATCACAGTCGGAGATGGTAGCACAGGCCGCGGAATCCCCGAGGTCGAGTGGCGAAGCTGACGCGGAATCTACCAGTATACTTCTGGCAATACAGAATATGAACAAAACGATGACTGATCGATTTGATCTTTTGGAAGCATCTTTGGCGTCCACTCAAGCATCTTTAGTGTGCCTCGGGGATAGAATTAAGGAGGTGGAAAATGCTACTGCCGATTATGACCGCCGCCTTTCCCTCGTCGAGCAGAAGTGCGCAAAAGTACAGTCAGAGAACAATTCACTCCGCGAGAAAGTGATCGATCTAGAGGCTCGCTCCAGACGGCAAAACATTAAAATCGTAGGCTTACCTGAGAAGATAGAGAATGGGCGCCCCACGGAATTTCTGACTAAGTTTATTCCAGATTTGCTGGGCGCTAGCAACTTCTCGAAGCCGTTGGAAGTAGATCGAGCACATCGTCTCGGAAAACAGTTTTCTGGAGAAGATGCGCGGCCGCGTGTGATGATAGCCCGTATCCATCACTTTCAAATAAAGGAAGAAATACTTCAGCTGGCTCATCAACAGTTTCCTCTGCGCTACAAGGGCAGACCGATACACATCTTTCCCGATCTACCAGCTGAAATAATGAAGCAGCGGCAGGCATTCAATGATGTCAGGAAGCGTCTCCAAGAAACCGGTGTAAGAAGCGGCTTCATTTATCCGGTAAGGCTGCGCGTCATGCATGGTACGACTGACAAGGTCTTTTCCTCGGCCAAGGAAGCGGAGGCCTTCATCGAGACGCTGTCTTGAAAAGCATTTATTGCCTACAAGTATGCTGGCGTAACAGCCCGGTATGTGACTATTATTCAACAGCCACCGTTACTCAGACTGGGACATGTAAAGTTATATGACCGTTTTCTTTGTTCATAACTTGTTCAAGTGATTGGAGAGGAAGTTAGGGCTTTCTAGCTGTAGTTCCGCTGTTCCGATGGTCCAGCAACCCCTCAGTGAGTTTTTGGGATGCGTGTTCTCACATTGTTTGGGAAAGTGGGACGGGGGTAGGGGGGTAATGTTCTTTTTCCGCAAGTTGTACTTTTTTATTTTTTTTTGTTTTACCATTAATTGTTTTAAAAGGGCGCCAGGCTTGTACATTGTTTATTTTCAACTTTTGTATGAATCCTAGTTTACCTTCAAAGGGCAGTGGCATCACTTTTACCAGCTGGAACGTGCGTGGCCTGGGTCATGTGATCAAGCGAGCTAAAGTATTCTCGCATTTGAAATCTCTGTCCGCTGATGTGATGTACTTACAGGAGACCCATATCAGGCCTACCAGAGAGAAGATGCTTAAATGCAGCTGGGTTGGCCATGTCTTTCAGTCCACGTTCTCTAGCAAGGCAAGAGGAGTTGCAATTTTAATCCGTAAGACAGTTCCCTTCAGACATGTTTCTACTTTGAGTGATCAAAACGGTCGATATATTTTGGTAACTGGTTACATTTATTCATTTCATGTTACACTTCTTAATGTATATGGGCCTAACTTTGATGACCCTACTTTTTTTGCTAAAATATTTAATTTACTGTCTGATTCTGCTGATTCGCATGTTATTTTAGGTGGTGATTTTAACTGTGTGCTTGATAATGTTTTGGACAGGTCAGCCCAAATAAGCCAGTTACCTTCTGCCTCCATAGTCTTAAATAACCTTATGTCCTCTATGAATCTAGTCGATATATGGAGACTGATACACCCCACAGGTAGAGACTATTCTTTTTTTCACAAAGGCACAAGTCTTTTTCTAGAATAGATTATTTTTTACTTGACTCAAAACTTATATCAAACGTTATCTCCTCAGACTATCACAACATCTTAATCTCTGATCATTCTCCGACTTCAGTGGTTCTTGATCTTGGCCATAAGACTAAACCATATTGCTGGCGTTTTCATCCTTCTCTACTTTCTGGTGAATCGTTTTGCCAATTTATTTCTAAGAAAATCTCTGATTTTCTAGATATTAATGATAATTCTGAAGTCACTGACTCCACTTTATGGGAATCTTTTAAGGCTGTGATTAGGGGTCATATAATCTCTTTTGAGTCTTCGGCCAGACGAGCCAAACGTAGACGCCTTGCAGAAATAGGATGACAGAGTCAGAGATGAGTTTAGTGTTTTTTATTAAAGACTTTTTCATACACTTTAAAACAATGTGTTAAAAAGTATATATTTTTTCTTAAAGTAATCAAAAAATGTGTTAGTGTTATTACATCAAATAGTTGTGCTTTGTAACATGGTTGAATGTTAAATGTCATTTAAAAAACGTTTTTTCAGTAAAACAAGAGTTTTTTTTTACCTTAAAATTGTTAAAACTGTTTCAAACACAGCATAATATTCAAACTATATGTTTAAAAAACCCTATTAAAAAAAGACCTTACGTTTTTACAAACCGTTTTGTTGAAAAAATAACACGAGTTAACCAGTTCGCTGTTTAAAGATGTGTAAAAGTGAACAGAGTGCATCTTCTCCAAAGTTGAGAGATTTTCAAGTAATCTCCGGGGGGAGCATAGCGAAAACACATCTGCTTACATGAAAGATCTGACCAGAAATGACGATCTGAAAGAGCGTTCTGAGCCACACGCAGACTCCTCCCACGACACGCCTTCCACAGCGTAAGCGTGGGAAATACCATAGAAATCATATAGAGACTAGAAGCCCTATTGGCCGCTGGAAACCGAGAAATCCGGCCGCCATCTTGAACCGGTCGTATTCCTAGTTTCGTTGCGTGGCAGCAGATAAGATGCCAGAGCATTGTGGAGCATTTTGCTGTTCTAATCGCCGGACCATCGAAAATAGGGCTTTTCACAAGTAAGTCTTAATATTACCGTACTATTGGTTGTATTTTGTGAATAGAATATTACCAGATAATCGAGAAGGAGCAAGGATATTTGCTATTACTGTACTGAAATCGTTGTGAAATGCTGTCTACTGCATCAGCCGGTGTTCACCCGGCATGGAGAGGTGGGGTAACTGTTAAAGTAATAAATACAAGAGCTTCTAGGTTATCAGATAAGCATTCAACTGCCCTGTTGTATAGGTTATTTGTGTTTGCGCACATGATATCAGGAAGCAATGTAACGTTAATACACGCATGACAGC
Organism: Chrosomus eos; assembly: GCA_036326025.1. Lineage (NCBI taxonomy): Eukaryota > Metazoa > Chordata > Actinopteri > Cypriniformes > Leuciscidae > Chrosomus > Chrosomus eos. Next base: position 40,650,109 of record CM070832.1, read on the forward strand.
GATGCACAAATTGAGTTGTAAAACTACTTTAGTTTTCTACTTCTAGTTTTATTGATAACCTATATCTTATCACATGCGATTTGGCTATTGATATTACAGAAGTCCTGTGGTAAAATTACGTTATTAATTTACTCCATCTACCCTTGTAAAGTTAATCCGAATAGGACTTTGGTCTCGACATTTTCCCCTCCCACATCCACATACAATAAAAAAAAGTATAGGCTTAATGTTGTCCGAATTTAATTTTTAGAAATTACTGATGCAAACACGTTGAAAAGCGATCTTATCAATTTTTATTACAGGTGGCTGCGTTCGGTGGATTCGCGGCTGCTGTGTATGTGTGTGTGTGTGTGTGTGTGTGTGTGTGAGAGAGAGAGAGAGAGAGAGAGAGAGAGAGAGAGAGAGAGAGAGAGAGAGAGAGAGAGAGAGAGAGAGAGAGAGAGAGAGAGAGAGAGAGACTGTCTGTTCGTGTTTGTTTGTTTGTGTGTCTGTTCGTGTGTATGTGCGTGTCACATATCATAAGTTGTTTCTTCAACTTATTAAAAGATCTTACTTTACTGCAACTATCTGTTTCTGCTTCTTTATTATATTTATAGTGTGTGATTTATCAAATACATTATATCCTTCATCACACATATTGTGTCTGGTCACTTTATAACTTATATCAGAATATTATATTACTGTTAAGCCTACAATGGATATTAAAATACGCCGAACCATAGTCCTGTATCATAGCTACATGAATTACCTTTGCAGGGAAAAAAAACGCGTGAAAATCAGTTCAGTATTCAGTGAGATATGATTAATTTAATGCGCTGACAGCTCATTTCACCTGCCATTCAGATTACACTGAGCGGAGCTGATGACCGGTTTAAGATGGCGGCTCCAATTCTCGTCCGTGCCAATAGGCAGTAGCACTCAATAGGGCGTCTACCTATATGATGTCTATGGGGAAATACAACAAGCGTCACACATACATACCTGCCAACTTTTGAGTTCAGCTTTGCGTGAGACTTCTCTTTGGCGGGGGGGGGGGTCGATGGGGGTGGGGGGTGATGGACCTACTCTCAGTATTACGCAAGGTCTCTCTCTCTCTCTGCCGTTCGCGCGCCCTACGTGGTTTGAACATAGGGTTTGAAGCACAGTCTCTAGCTGCGCCCCAATGTGCATATCCATCCTAACGGACTTTGGACTTGAGCTCCGCGAACGGCAACGGACTTTGGACTTGAGCTCCGCGAACGGCAACGGACTTTGGACTTGAGCTTGGACTTGAGCTGCCTCGGGCCCTGGGAACTCGGTACGCAGAACCCAAGGCGTCATACAGGTGACGCTCGTCTAAATCCGACGCACATGGCATCCTTAGCGTATGAGAAGCAGATCCCAAGGCGTCATAACTGTAACCCTGCTCCAGACCTAAATCTGCTACGTGTTATATTGACGCTAAAGGATGCCATGTGCCTAAGATTTCGACGTCACCTATATGACGCTAAAGGATGAGAATGCATTGGATAAACTCATCTTTCAGGCATTTGACCGAACGGTTTGACTCTTCAGCGTGAGAAATCGGGGGTGTGGCGTGTGCGCGTGTGAAACCATTCAAATGCGGGTGTCTCACGGCCAATGCGTGAGAGTTGGCAGCTATGCACATACGTCACACACATACGTCACACTCACGCACATACACACACACATAATGAATGAGTCTCCACCTCCTTATCATGCCGCGGTTTATTTAAAAAGGAGCGCGCGTTCTGTGGGGGATACTTGGAATTTATACGCGACTGTAGACCCACAGACTCCCGAGAGATGCCTTGATGAAGCTATGATGGATTTAACTTTAGCTCCGCGAAAATTACAAGGATTGTGATTAACAAAATGAACCAGCGGAACGTGTGGAATATATTTTTCACTTGTCTGGAGGACGTGCGTGTATGATTTTGACAAGGATTACGTGAAGGCCGATTGACCAGTGTGGATATAACGATAGAAGATTTACATGGAATACGACAACAGAGCACCATTGATTTGGTTTTCACAGAGCGAGATATTGGATTTTATTTTTTACCACGTTATGGATTGGTATGAAAAGACTGAGGAGACGGATTAACAAATGGGAATATACAGACTGCTCACGGACCACGTTAATAAATACCCACGTATTAAATAAATGTGTTTAATGTAATAAATAATAAATATACTTCCTTTGCATATCCTTTGCATCCTTCCTATTGCTTTAACCGGACATCCTGTACCCATTTAATTACACTGAAGCAGAAAAGTTAAGTGAACAAATGTTCCCTGAGACACAGTCGAAGTCTACACGACATGCACGACATAACATTACATACTGTAGATAAATAACACGGGATCATGCGTCAGCTAGGTGGTAATAATATAAAGTGCCAACATAATTAACATTGTAAACATTTAGACGGAATGCCTCATGGTCTAAATTCTCTCTTATGAACGTATTTTACAATAAAATATGCACATGTGTTTACAATTAGTTGCACGCACACACATATTCCTTAGTTAACAACGCTTGATTTTAACTATTATTTACATAACAAGCGCATCTGCAAATTCTCTCTCCATTAGGCGTTTTCAAACACCACGGAAAGTGTTAGAACAGTCCACATCGCGAGCAGAGTTGGGGGGGGGGGGGGGGGGGGGGGGGGGGTGTTTGGAAGAGTCCATTTCCAAAGGGGCTTTTTTACTGTTTTATAACAAATAACATGTCGCAGGAGAAGTTCGCGCACGCACACACACACACACACACACACACACACACACACACACACACACACAACACGCGCGCGCGCGCGCACACACGCACACACACACACACACACACACACACACACACACACACACACAGACACACACACACACACACACACACACACACACACACACACACAAAACAACGTGCTTTAAATTTTTGATTGTGATGCAATGTATTGGGTAATTGTTATCTGAAGAAAGTTAGTATATGGTCACATAGGCCTACAGATTTAAAAATCATTCAAAACAACATCCCGATGTGCAATCATTTAAAACAAGTTTAAAAAAAATAAAGAATAGGCTACATTAAACAAAGGCTCGAGGTCTCTAGACCTATGCTACTAAAGTTTAGTTTTAAGTTCCGTATGATACATCACTCATCGACGGTAGAAATTTCATGAAGCAGGTTCTCAGTGTGTGAAGCCGAGTCTCCGACCACCTAACACTAGATTTATTTATAATTAGGCCTGTACTAAATAACATTTATAAAAATAATAGTTGTTTAAAAAAAAAATTAACTATCTTACTGATTTATTCACTCTTCGATATGATAATCCACCTCACCCAATGGAGAAATCTGATCATTGTTTGAGAATGCGTTTTTGGAGTAAAAAATTATGAATCCGTTCAAAACTATGTGCTTTTTAAACTTTTAAAAAAGTGAAATGTAAGCGGTAGGCAAACAGACATGTACACTTTCACATACAACTTTAATAACTTTTTAAATGATACAGACCTTTAAAATACAAATGTTTATAGGCTAAAACGTATAGGCATCAGAACAATTTAAAACAGGTTAGAATGTTTTCCTTCACACAGCCTACAGATTTTAAAACCAGCTAAAAACAAAAAAAGTCAACGTTAAATCTTTTAAAACAAGAATGTCTTTCACGAACAACTTTTAAAGATAGGCCTACCAGAAAAATAGTAAATTGTTTTAAACAATGTTTCAAACGTGAACATTTAACATATCAACAGTTAAAAAATACATAAAACGAATAGTTTTTAAGCAAATCTTTTTAACATTTCAATTCACTACTAAACTTTTGTTTAGTTCTTAGCTAAAAATATATCTTCACTGTCCCGCAAAGCAACCTCACGGCTCGCGCTCCGAAAGCAAAACATGAATGAGAAATAGACGGTCTGTGAGTCTCCGCCCACCTACAACTCCGACAACGCATGAGAATATGTAGGCTATGTGCAGAGGTATACCTACAGATTTCAATATTGGTAAAAAGACTTAAAACAACGTTTATATTTTATTTTATTTAGTTATTAATTCACTATTATATCTTTCTGGCCTAATATTTTCAAGTGGGCCTCTAGCACAGCGCCCCCAACACACGCACGCACACTTTACATTTACATTTTACATATGGATGAGCGTCTTTACATTTAACTACATCATGGAGAGAGAGAGAGAGAGAGAGAGAGAGCATCACTTTGTACCATGACATGTTATGCCTAGAAAACGAGAAATGATCTCTTGTCAACTCTGAATGGTATTGTGAGCTTTGGGTGATATAGGCTACTGTAAACGTTTGGTTTTCTCAAAAATAGATTGATGAAAGCTATTTTTAAAGTCGACATGAAATCAAAATGTACCCTATTTACTTTGTTAGCCCATATTGCTAGTCTTGTGGTGACCAATTAATCAGTGCATGTTAATACACAGGGGAAAAAAAATGGCTTGGTAATCTTTAATCAAAATCTGAAAAGCTACTTCTGGTCATGATGTGGCATTCCTTTTTGATGACGTCAGCTTGACGGGTTGGGTTGAAAACGTTTAACCACTCCCCTCAAGTCTGAGCAGAGATGGAGAGGAGGAGTGCTAGAATAAAACCCTCCCTCTGTTCAATATTCCCTTACACTGGGAAATCGTCACAACACTGGAGAAAAGTTGTTTTGCAACTTCCGGTTCACAGGGACTTTTAAAAACATTAATACAACTCTTTGCTTTACAAAAACTGTTATTACACTAAAACAAGACACAAAATAGGATATTTAATTTACCCCTACAGCTAGTCATATAGTTAATTCTTTTTTTTATTCTGTATTTTTACAGACCTAAAACCATGATTAGAAGTAGTCAAAGACACAAACGATTTTGAACATTTATATACATTTGTGTGTTGCAAAAGCAGAAGGCTATCTTCTTTAAATAAAGATTTACCTCTATTTATGCCTTAATTTCTTTAAAATAACCAGGTGACCTGCGTTATCTCTGTGATTACTTGATTAGTAATATTGCGAGAGGTTTCCTCACACGAGTAAAAGCACTTTAGATGTGTTTGTGGCAAACACATTGTATCTACTTAGACTTTTTAAATGTATTTAACATTTTAAATGTTTTTCTTCTGTCCAACTTACATTTCATATATGAATTACCTGAGACGTTTAACAACCACATATATAGGGAATGCATGTTGATTAGTACACTGTACCATCACTGTATATTCTGAGGAAATATCAGTTACTTACTTGGGATAATCTCATTAAATTCAAAAACATTTGTTTAATTTATAAAATCAGACATGGTCTAGCACCTCATGCTTTCTGTGTGCATTTAAACATTATATATTTATTTTATATGAATTGTATTTCTTAACCATAATGTAATTTTATTTTTGTGGTTTTATACCTGCGGTTATCTTTAAGGTTGCCTTTTATTACACCCGGCTGAGGGACTAACGATGAAAATTAGCACTTTTGAGCTAACTTAGGTTCATTCATTCATTCATTCATTCATTCATTCATTCATTCATTCATTCATTCAAATATAAACCTTTAGAGCTTTCAAATGTATTTAGTTAAAATTAAAACAAGATATAAATAATCGCATAAAACACATCATTAAATTCAGTGTTGTTTAATAACTTCAATAGTTATTAAGCACCAGCTGATTAAAGTTTTTTTCTTAAGACAATGTGACAGAAGTAATTTTATGATAAATCATCGTGCACTGCTGCACTGTGCTTTGTTGAATGCACAGAATTTGAGGGTCACTTATAGATTTCAATTTAACGCACATTTCACAACTCTTGTAAATGCTTTATTTAGTGGTACATTAGATGATGTAGGAAACTCCGGCGATAGTTGTGAGAGAGAGAGACATACGCAAGACATTTCTACGGTTGATGACATTCTAAGAAAGCATAGTTGTTTTCAAAGTTTGTTTTTCAGGGCGTAAGGGAAATAGACACGATGCAATAGATTGCGAATGGCGATGTTAAATGGAAAGAATAAAAATTAATTATCCCACCTTTCACTTAAAAATAAGTATCATTTAGAATTCATTATCTTAACTGTTGTTTAGTGACACACATAACATAACTGTGTATAAATGATTGTGCTGTGAAATGCACATCTTTAAGTGTAATAGACAGGTTTGATGTTTAATAGTTTTTTAATAGTTTTCAGAAAAACAGCAATACTCATCTTTCATCTCGATGTTTCGTAGAGATAGCAGAAATATGTTGTCAAATAAATATGTTGTAAAAGAAATGTAGAAGTCGTGTAGAAGGACGGTCATTTAATTCTCTTTATGCTATATTTGTACGTGTTTTTTCCCCATAAATTCCTATATGAACATGTTTGCATTCTCTGAGACTATAGTTTTACACACTGTACAAAAATAAAAAGAAACAAGTTGTAAACATCGTAATCGACTAGTATATAAAATATTGATTACAAACATTCAAAACTGATCACAAGTGGTTTTTTCTATATTCATTTTAATTGTCTCATGTAGCTATTTACTTTTTAGCAAGTTGACCTCTAGAGTTTACTTTTGTGCAACCATAATCTTTGAATTTTATCCACATCCTTTACAAGGACAGGTAACGTTAACCCTCAAATGTGTTTGCATTACAATAATGTGGTACAGGTATACGGCATGTCAAACTGACAGAATTACACATTGTAAATGTTTACTATAACTTAAAGTATTTGTAGTGTTGTTGTTTTTTAATTAATTAGCTTTTTTGCATAAAGAACTGCTTCTTCAGTTCTTGGATGTTAAACACCACCGGGGTGAGATCATTGGAATTGTATAGGTTTGTCAATAGAAAAAAACATCTGTATTTCAAAACACTGCCTTTTCTTAAAAACATTGTGTCAGACATATTTGGTAGCATTATTTTCGTTTCATTGTATATTAACTTCATATAGCCCCGATATTTTTAGAACTAAGAAAAGTGTATTTATAAAACAAAAAAGATTTGTTAGAACAATTTGTGTCTGGTACAACAGGTATGACGATACGTTTGGTTGTAACTTAACTCAAGCTTTAATTTAACTCAAGTGATTCTGTGGTAATAGTTTAAGTGTAAAACAGCATGCACTTACTTTTCGTGTTAATACTGTGTGATTCAGCATCATAGATAGATTCTCAAACAGAAAGACTATAAATTCTATAAAGAAAAGTCTTCACCTAAAACACGTACAATCCGAGAAACAAGATGTGAACGCTGTCATCTGCTATCTGAGCATAAGATGACTAAAAACTAATGATAAACCGTCATTTGCAAACTTTTGTGTATTTCTTATAAACAAATGCTTTTCATCCCTCTTTGATTTGGTCTTTTTGAATCTTGTATGTTTGTTTTGGGCACGTGTGATTTCTGTATAAAGATTATGTTTTAAAGTTAGTCCATAGGCTTTACAAGACTGTGGAACATTTTCAGACAAAATATGTTGATGTGTGTAAAATACGCCCAAAGATTCAAGCACAATTATTTACACACATGTATACGGAGTAATGTCTAACATATTGTAGATTGCAAACATTCCATTATCTGTTTATTTGGTGTTAGAGAACATTCTTAGCTCATATGGCTTTGTTACATTAATCAGCATTAAAACAATGTGAATGTACCCAAGTTAGCTCAAAAGTGCTAATTTTCATCGTTAGTCCCTCAGCCGGGTGTAATAAAAGGCAACCTTAAAGATAACCGCAGGTATAAAACCACAAAAATAAAATTACATTATGGTTAAGAAATACAATTCATATAAAATAAATATATAATGTTTAAATGCACACAGAAAGCATGAGGTGCTAGACCATGTCTGATTTTATAAATTAAACAAATGTTTTTGAATTTAATGAGATTATCCCAAGTAAGTAACTGATATTTCCTCAGAATATACAGTGATGGTACAGTGTACTAATCAACATGCATTCCCTATATATGTGGTTGTTAAACGTCTCAGGTAATTCATATATGAAATGTAAGTTGGACAGAAGAAAAACATTTAAAATGTTAAATACATTTAAAAAGTCTAAGTAGATACAATGTGTTTGCCACAAACACATCTAAAGTGCTTTTACTCGTGTGAGGAAACCTCTCGCAATATTACTAATCAAGTTATCACAGAGATAACGCAGGTCACCTGGTTATTTTAAAGAAATTAAGGCATAAATAGAGGTAAATCTTTATTTAAAGAAGATAGCCTTCTGCTTTTGCAACACACAAATGTATATAAATGTTCAAAATCGTTTGTGTCTTTGACTACTTCTAATCATGGTTTTAGGTCTGTAAAAATACAGAATAAAAAAAAGAATTAACTATATGACTAGCTGTAGGGGTAAATTAAATATCCTATTTTGTGTCTTGTTTTAGTGTAATAACAGTTTTTGTAAAGCAAAGAGTTGTATTAATGTTTTTAAAAGTCCCTGTGAACCGGAAGTTGCAAAACAACTTTTCTCCAGTGTTGTGACGATTTCCCAGTGTAAGGGAATATTGAACAGAGGGAGGGTTTTATTCTAGCACTCCTCCTCTCCATCTCTGCTCAGACTTGAGGGGAGTGGTTAAACGTTTTCAACCCAACCCGTCAAGCTGACGTCATCAAAAAGGAATGCCACATCATGACCAGAAGTAGCTTTTCAGATTTTGATTAAAGATTACCAAGCCATTTTTTTTCCCCTGTGTATTAACATGCACTGATTAATTGGTCACCACAAGACTAGCAATATGGGCTAACAAAGTAAATAGGGTACATTTTGATTTCATGTCGACTTTAAAAATAGCTTTCATCAATCTATTTTTGAGAAAACCAAACGTTTACAGTAGCCTATATCACCCAAAGCTCACAATACCATTCAGAGTTGACAAGAGATCATTTCTCGTTTTCTAGGCATAACATGTCATGGTACAAAGTGATGCTCTCTCTCTCTCTCTCTCTCTCTCTCTCTCTCCATGATGTAGTTAAATGTAAAGACGCTCATCCATATGTAAAATGTAAATGTAAAGTGTGCGTGCGTGTGTTGGGGGCGCTGTGCTAGAGGCCCACTTGAAAATATTAGGCCAGAAAGATATAATAGTGAATTAATAACTAAATAAAATAAATATAAACGTTGTTTTAAGTCTTTTTACCAATATTGAAATCTGTAGGTATACCTCTGCACATAGCCTACATATTCTCATGCGTTGTCGGAGTTGTAGGTGGGCGGAGACTCACAGACCGTCTATTTCTCATTCATGTTTTGCTTTCGGAGCGCGAGCCGTGAGGTTGCTTTGCGGGACAGTGAAGATATATTTTTAGCTAAGAACTAAACAAAAGTTTAGTAGTGAATTGAAATGTTAAAAAGATTTGCTTAAAAACTATTCGTTTTATGTATTTTTTAACTGTTGATATGTTAAATGTTCACGTTTGAAACATTGTTTAAAACAATTTACTATTTTTCTGGTAGGCCTATCTTTAAAAGTTGTTCGTGAAAGACATTCTTGTTTTAAAAGATTTAACGTTGACTTTTTTTGTTTTTAGCTGGTTTTAAAATCTGTAGGCTGTGTGAAGGAAAACATTCTAACCTGTTTTAAATTGTTCTGATGCCTATACGTTTTAGCCTATAAACATTTGTATTTTAAAGGTCTGTATCATTTAAAAAGTTATTAAAGTTGTATGTGAAAGTGTACATGTCTGTTTGCCTACCGCTTACATTTCACTTTTTTAAAAGTTTAAAAGCACATAGTTTTGAACGGATTCATAATTTTTTACTCCAAAAACGCATTCTCAAACAATGATCAGATTTCTCCATTGGGTGAGGTGGATTATCATATCGAAGAGTGAATAAATCAGTAAGATAGTTAATTTTTTTTTTAAACAACTATTATTTTTATAAATGTTATTTAGTACAGGCCTAATTATAAATAAATCTAGTGTTAGGTGGTCGGAGACTCGGCTTCACACACTGAGAACCTGCTTCATGAAATTTCTACCGTCGATGAGTGATGTATCATACGGAACTTAAAACTAAACTTTAGTAGCATAGGTCTAGAGACCTCGAGCCTTTGTTTAATGTAGCCTATTCTTTATTTTTTTTAAACTTGTTTTAAATGATTGCACATCGGGATGTTGTTTTGAATGATTTTTAAATCTGTAGGCCTATGTGACCATATACTAACTTTCTTCAGATAACAATTACCCAATACATTGCATCACAATCAAAAATTTAAAGCACGTTGTTTTGTGTGTGTGTGTGTGTGTGTGTGTGTGTGTGTGTGTGTGTCTGTGTGTGTGTGTGTGTGTGTGTGTGTGTGTGTGTGTGTGTGTGCGTGTGTGCGCGCGCGCGCGCGTGTGTGTGTGTGTGTGTGTGTGTGTGTGTGTGTGTGTGTGTGTGTGTGTGTGCGTGCGCGAACTTCTCCTGCGACATGTTATTTGTTATAAAACAGTAAAAAAGCCCCTTTGGAAATGGACTCTTCCAAACAACCCCCCCCCCCCCCCCCCCCCCCCCCCCCCCCCCAACTCTGCTCGCGATGTGGACTGTTCTAACACTTTCCGTGGTGTTTGAAAACGCCTAATGGAGAGAGAATTTGCAGATGCGCTTGTTATGTAAATAATAGTTAAAATCAAGCGTTGTTAACTAAGGAATATGTGTGTGCGTGCAACTAATTGTAAACACATGTGCATATTTTATTGTAAAATACGTTCATAAGAGAGAATTTAGACCATGAGGCATTCCGTCTAAATGTTTACAATGTTAATTATGTTGGCACTTTATATTATTACCACCTAGCTGACGCATGATCCCGTGTTATTTATCTACAGTATGTAATGTTATGTCGTGCATGTCGTGTAGACTTCGACTGTGTCTCAGGGAACATTTGTTCACTTAACTTTTCTGCTTCAGTGTAATTAAATGGGTACAGGATGTCCGGTTAAAGCAATAGGAAGGATGCAAAGGATATGCAAAGGAAGTATATTTATTATTTATTACATTAAACACATTTATTTAATACGTGGGTATTTATTAACGTGGTCCGTGAGCAGTCTGTATATTCCCATTTGTTAATCCGTCTCCTCAGTCTTTTCATACCAATCCATAACGTGGTAAAAAATAAAATCCAATATCTCGCTCTGTGAAAACCAAATCAATGGTGCTCTGTTGTCGTATTCCATGTAAATCTTCTATCGTTATATCCACACTGGTCAATCGGCCTTCACGTAATCCTTGTCAAAATCATACACGCACGTCCTCCAGACAAGTGAAAAATATATTCCACACGTTCCGCTGGTTCATTTTGTTAATCACAATCCTTGTAATTTTCGCGGAGCTAAAGTTAAATCCATCATAGCTTCATCAAGGCATCTCTCGGGAGTCTGTGGGTCTACAGTAGCGTATAAATTCCAAGTATCCCCCACAGAACGCGCGCTCCTTTTTAAATAGACCGCGGCATGATAAGGAGGTGGAGACTCTTTCATTATGTGTGTGTGTATGTGCGTGAGTGTGACGTATGTGTGTGACGTATGTGTGACGCTTGTTGTATTTCCCCATAGACATCATATAGGTAGACGCCCTATTGAGTGCTACTGCCTATTGGCACGGACGAGAATTGGAGCCGCCATCTTAAACCGGTCATCAGCTCCGCTCAGTGTAATCTGAATGGCAGGTGAAATGAGCTGTCAGCGCATTAAATTAATCATATCTCACTGAATACTGAACTGATTTTCACGCGTTTTTTTTTCCCTGCAAAGGTAATTCATGTAGCTATGATACAGGACTATGGTTCGGCGTATTTTAATATCCATTGTAGGCTTAACAGTAATATAATATTCTGATATAAGTTATAAAGTGACCAGACACAATATGTGTGATGAAGGATATAATGTATTTGATAAATCACACACTATAAATATAATAAAGAAGCAGAAACAGATAGTTGCAGTAAAGTAAGATCTTTTAATAAGTTGAAGAAACAACTTATGATATGTGACACGCACATACACACGAACAGACACACAAACAAACAAACACAAACAGACAGTCTCTCTCTCTCTCTCTCTCTCTCTCTCTCTCTCTCTCTCTCTCTCTCTCTCTCTCTCTCTCTCACTCACCACACACACACACACACACACACACACACACACACACACACACACACACCACACACACACACACACACACACACACAGCAGCCGCGAATCCACCGAACGCAGCCACCTGTAATAAAAATTGATAAGATCGCTTTTCAACGTGTTTGCATCAGTAATTTCTAAAAAATTAAATTCGGACAACATTAAGCCTATACTTTTTTTTATTGTATGTGGATGTGGGAGGGGAAAATGTCGAGACCAAAGTCCTATTCGGATTAACTTTACAAGGGTAGATGGAGTAAATTAATAACGTAATTTTACCACAGGACTTCTGTAATATCAATAGCCAAATCGCATGTGATAAGATATAGGTTATCAATAAAACTAGAAGTAGAAAACTAAAGTAGTTTTACAACTCAATTTGTGCATCGCTGTCATGCGTGTATTAACGTTACATTGCTTCCTGATATCATGTGCGCAAACACAAATAACCTATACAACAGGGCAGTTGAATGCTTATCTGATAACCTAGAAGCTCTTGTATTTATTACTTTAACAGTTACCCACCTCTCCATGCCGGGTGAACACCGGCTGATGCAGTAGACAGCATTTCACAACGATTTCAGTACAGTAATAGCAAATATCCTTGCTCCTTCTCGATTATCTGGTAATATTCTATTCACAAAATACAACCAATAGTACGGTAATATTAAGACTTACTTGTGAAAAAGCCCTATTTTCGGCGATTAGAACAGCAAAATGCTCCACAATGCTCTGGCATCTTATCTGCTGCCACGCAACGAAACTAGGAATACGACCGGTTCAAGATGGCGGCCGGATTTCTCGGTTTCCAGCGGCCAATAGGGCTTCTAGTCTCTATATGATTTCTATGGTATTTCCCACGCTTACGCTGTGGAAGGCGTGTCGTGGGAGGAGTCTGCGTGTGGCTCAGAACGCTCTTTCAGATCGTCATTTCTGGTCAGATCTTTCATGTAAGCAGATGTGTTTTCGCTATGCTCCCCCCGGAGATTACTTGAAAATCTCTCAACTTTGGAGAAGATGCACTCTGTTCACTTTTACACATCTTTAAACAGCGAACTGGTTAACTCGTGTTATTTTTTCAACAAAACGGTTTGTAAAAACGTAAGGTCTTTTTTTAATATGGTTTTAAACATATAGTTTGAATATTATGCTGTGTTTGAAACAGTTTTAACAATTTTAAGGTAAAAAAAAAACTCTTGTTTTACTGAAAAAAACGTTTTTAAATGACATTTAACATTCAACCATGTTACAAAGCACAACTATTTGATGTAATAACACTAACACATTTTTTGATTACTTTAAGAAAAAATATATACTTTTTAACACATTGTTTTAAAGTGTATGAAAAAGTCTTTAATAAAAAACACTAAACTCATCTCTGACTCTGTCATCCTTCTTAAAAAAGATTGTTTTGAATGTTTTTTTTATCATTTTTGAACATTTTCACATTAAGAGCTAGTAATCGTGGGGGTGACACCCCCACCCCACAACTCTACAGATGTTCACACCCCTAAGGGAGGGGTTGGGGGGATGAGGGGCTGAGTCTAGGGAATTCCCACGGTCACATGACATACCCGGAAGTGGGCGGGGAAAGGGGCGGGGCTAACTTGGGAAAATCCCACGCTGGCCATAAATGGGTAGGGGAGGGGCTTTATGATGGCAATAAATCACTCAAAGTGACAGAAGCCGCCCTCAATACTCTCTTGTGAGGCTTTAAACTCTGATATTACTATCCCAGAGATTGTTGATTCTATAAGATCTTTTCCTAACGGCAAGGTGGCGGGGCCAGATGGTTTCGGCATTGAATTATATAAAAAATATTCTGGAAAACTGGCTCCCCTTTTACTGAGGATGTTCACTCATTCTCTTGAAACTCAAAAATTCCCTGACACCTTATATGATGCTAATATTTCACTAATATTAAAAGAGGGTAGGGATGAGACTGAGCCTTCATCTCATCGGCCTATTGCATTACTTAACTCTGACATTAAAATTTTTACAAAATTATTAGCTAATAGGTTAAATAAATACATCTCATCCATTATACATATGGATCAAACTGGTTTTGTTCCTAATAGATTTTCATTTTTTAATGTTAGAAGATTAATAAACGTAATGTACCATAAATATAAAAAAGGCTCTAAAGTTGCTGCTCTGTGCTTAGACGCAGAAAAGGCTTTTGATCAGGTGGAATGACCTTATATGGTGAGAGTTATGGAGGAATGTGGGTTTGGTAGTCGTTTTGTGTCATGGATTACAACATTATATGCTCGCCCAACCTCTTCCGTACTCACAAATCAAGAAAAGGCAAAGTCCTTTTTATTACATCGTGGGACACGTCAAGGATGTCCCCTCAGCCCTTTGCTTTTTGCAGTTGCGATCGAACCCCTTGCGATTAGTATTAGAAACCATTGCTATTGAGCCTTTAAGACTGGGAAATGTAGATCATCACATCTCCTTATACGCAGATGATGTTGTTCTCTTTCTGTCGAATCCTAAGCAGTCAGTCCCTTTGCTGTTAGATCTTATGGAATCTTTTGGTACAGTCTCTGGATATACAATTCATTGGCAGAAGAGTGAATTCATGTCTTTATGTGGAATGCGAGGGCACTTGTTTATTGGCAGGAGGATTATAAAACAGAAATTTCTACTGACACTCCCCCCTGGGTTGCCATTGAAAAAAATGGCGTTAAAAATAGTTCGCTTCCAGCACTTCTCTTTTCAACTCACGTTTTGCCTACATCTATTAAGGTGGATAATTTTATTGTTTCAAACTGTTTGAAAATATGGCGCCAAATTAAGAAAGTATGCAGATTACCTGACACTGCTATTTTCGCCCCAGTATACCGAAATCACGCATTTCCCCCTTCTCTCTCAGATGCAACATTCAATATGTGGAGGCTGAATGGTATTGTTACCTTGGAGGATTTATACATTAACAAACATTTTGCTTCTTTTTCTCAATTAAAAGAGAAGTTTTCTCTACCCACAACACACTTTTTTCGACATTTACAGATTAGAAATTATGTACGCCATGCAGTGCCTAATTTTGAATCTATGCCAGAGGAAAGGAAAATAGACTGTTGTTGGGATCGCCTGGTTCCAAAAATTTGATTTCAAATTTTGTTACTGTGTTTTCTGAAGAAATGAGTTATTCTACACATTCTTTAAAGCTACACTGTGTGATTTTTACCCCCATCTAGCGGTGAAAAGGTATATGACCATCCAGTGAATATTAGTTTCTGTTCCTCTCAATTCCGAGTTCGTTTTAACTCCTACGGTGGCCAATGTAGTCCAAGATTATATATCAGTCTCAAGCAATCCCCCTCTTCACATTCGACACGTTGCCATCGAGTGTTAAAACGCGAAAGGCAAAGCTTGAATTAACAGGTATGTCCCTCTTTGGCTAATGTACTTTCAAGATGGAGGGGCAACATGGCGACCGACATTAGAACCCCTCACCCGTATGTATTTTCAATGGCATATTATACACTCACGAGAATACTTTATTACTTGAACGAAGTAAATATACATGAATGAGCACATCTATTTTTGAAAGAACTAAGTGTTTTTAGCTTAGAATAAACTAAAAAAGTTACACAGTGTAGCTTTAAAAAATGCTTGGGAGGAGGAATTGGGTACACAGATCGGAATTGAAGTGTGGGAGGAGAGCCTTAGCAGGGTTCGTTCTTGTTCTATTAACTCCAGACATCAGTTAATCCAATTTAAGGTGATGCATAGATTGCACTATTCAAAATCTAAATTACATAGAATTTTCCCCACCGTTTCTCCTACATGTAACCGATGTAAATCTGCGGAGGGCTCTCTTACCCATCTCTTTTGGACATGCCCTAAGCTTTACGATTTTTGGTGTAACATTTTTAAGTGGTTCTCTGACATGTATGGTTTTGTGTTTAACCCTGATCCAGAGATTGCATTATTTGGATATTCTGTTTCTTTATCAGACCATAATGTCTGTGTACAAAGCACTATTGTTTATGGAATGATTATTGCTAAGAGCATCATTCTAAGACTCTGGAAATCAGATACTGTTCCTCAGTTCAAGACCTGGTTGACTCAGCTCACTGGAATACTCCACATGGAGAGAGTGCGGTATGGAATTATGAATAACCTTGATAAATTTTATAATATATGGCAACCATTCCTGGATCATCTTACCCAGTTTAACACTGACTCTGATCAGTAACGTCTGCTCTGCCCTCTACTGAATTTTTTTTTTTTGCTTGTGCTCTGAAACTGCATATGTCCTGGTTGCTCTTATTTGTTTTATTTCATTTTTATTTTTTTTATTCCTTTTTTTATGTTTTATTATTATTTTTTATTTTAATTTCATTTTCTATTTTATTTATATATTATCGTTATTAATGGTGGATGATATTCATAATTATTCATATTGTTGTTTCTGCTGATATTATCATTCATTGAGTTGTATACATCTAAATGTGTTTTGTTTTCTTTCGCTCTTTTGTAAAATTTAAAATCCTAATAAAAATACTTAAAAAAAAAAAAAAGAAAGGACAAACTGGAGACAAACACACAGGAAGAAGCCGAAGAAGAGAGGGCAGATGCTCGGACGGGAAACAGGCCACACCTCCTCTAGGTGAGCCGACCAATCAGCTTGGAGTTCTGTGAGCGGGGAAAGATCTTCCTTTGTCCCGTCTGACAGCTGATTTGCATGGTTTATGATAGTGACAGAAACGTGTTCAGTCTCGCTCCAGAAATGGTAAAACATAGTAAAATACATTTTATCACAATCTACTACATAGGTTCAGCTAAGACAAACCAAGAGGTTTACATCGATACCAAGAAGGACAACAGAGATTTATTCCTATAGCTTGAACATAGGCGTTTAGAGTTCAACTAACGCAACTAGAAAGTCATAATTATACTAAAATGAAACAGAACACATTGGTTTACAAGGATATATATTGTACCTTTTACAGAATTGCTAGTTTCTGGACTCATGTACGGAATGTGTGTGTGTGAGTCTGTGTGTGTGAGTGTGAGTCTGTGTGTGTGTGTGTGTGTGTGTGTGTGTGTGTGTGTGTGTGTGTGTGTGTGTGTGTGTGTGCTAGGTGAAGGAAGCAGAAAGGAAGTTGAGGAGATACGGATCTCTTTGAGGCTCGGGCGAGTTCTATTTGATCTATTTTATTAACACTCTCATGCCGTAAAGGTGTCAATGGGCAGTGCACTTTTAACGCAGACTCTGTGGTGCCAGGCCTGAGTTACGGATAGAGTCAAAGGGGGTTAAAAGCATTTTCACAAGTATAATTGAATGAGTCATCCTGACACAGTCCAGATACACTACACCGGGTTGGGGCTCTAGTAACATTGCCGTATTCAGTCCCGGAACGCGCGCTGTGTGAACAAAAGCCGTAATCAATGCCGTGTCGTCATGATGGCGCTGAAGCCGGGATCGTTCGCCAGCGTTTATGATCCAATCAGAGAAAAAATGCACACGTGTGGTTATAAGCAAACTTAAGACGCAGCTGAGACATTACGCCACATCGATGTCATGTGTCTTTACAGGATTTTTAAGTGTGTGTGTGTGTGTGTGTGTGTGAACGCACTCTCTGATTCCGGAAAATCACTGGCAGTGTAAATGAACCAAAATCAAACGACGCAAGGAAAGGAAGCGAGGAAAGGAAAGGAGGATGCACAAATAAGAAATGAGAAGCACCCCTTGTGAGTCTTCCATTTACTTGGATTGAATTAATTGAACTGAAAACTGAAAACATCAATTACACAATATATGTCTCTGACTGGACAGAGTCTACAGCTCGCAAATGCTGGACAAAATGAATCAAATATGTGTTGAGAAAATTAGTTCCATTTATTGAAACAGTGCAAACTGTAGCTTACAAGCCTTTGAAAAGTAAATAAAGTGCAGTATTGCAATTAACAATGGAGAGTTAAAAAGTGCAGCAAGTGGCCTGTTCTGAACAGTTTCTTTGACAGCTTTTTTAGCTTGACACTGAACATGTGACATGCTTCAGTTGTGCGCGAGGTCCAGCCGTCAGCGCAACTCTCTCCGCGCTGGCCAGCGAGGCTGTGGCGTGTGCTCTTGTCTGAGCGTAGCCTGGGGATGCAAACCTTGGTGAGGTGTTCGCGGGTTGGAATAGGATAGCGGGGCTCCAACGCGTTCACCATGCGCCTAAAGTCGGCGTTTTCTACCACTACGTCTTTTTGTCTTTTTATTAATTTAATTAATAAACTAATTATATAAAACTATTGTCAGTGCACTACAAATAAACTGGTTCTATGCCTTTATTAATAAAACTTATTTTACAAATACAAGCCTTAACACATTTATAAAAATGCATACAAGGAGCCTAGCTAACAAGAGCTAAGTTATTGTTAGAATACAGCTGGATTTTGGAGGTTAGCACGCTGTATCTGGTAGTCAATACCGATACACGCGCAGCGGGCCACTAGCGGCTGGATGACCAAATCGCTCTTCATGCGACGCGAACGGGGGTTAACACGGGGGATTTGAATGGGATTTGTGTATCGATACTCGCGGCTTAAAAATCGATTCTTTCTTGGGAAAAAATATATCGATTTATATCGCAGAATCGATAAAATTGCTCAGCCTTAATGGGTTTAGTTAGCTGACGTGGTCTAATTATAGCCCAATCACTATGTAAACGCTGATTTACAATATTGGGCTACAGTGGGAGACCAGTCTTTGGCTACAGTGGGAGACCGGTCTTGGGCTACAGTGGGAAACCGGTCTTGGGCTACAGTGGGAAACCAGTCTTGGGCTACAGTGGGAAACCAGTCTTGGGCTACAGTGGGAGATCGGTCTTGGGCTACAGTGGGAGACCGGTCTTGGGCTACAGTGGGAAACCGGTCTTGGGCTACAGTGGGAAACCGGTCTTGGGCTTCAGTGGGAAACCAGTCTTTGGCTACAGTGGGAAACCAGTCTTGGGCTACAGTGGGAGACCGGTCTTGGGCTACAGTGGGAAACCGGTCTTGGGCTACAGTGGGAAACCGGTCTTGGGCTTCAGTGGGAAACCAGTCTTTGGCTACAGTGGGAAACCAGTCTTGGGCTACAGTGGGAAACCGGTCTTGGGCTACAGTGGGAAACCGGTCTTGGGCTACAGTGGGAAACCGGTCTTGGGCTACAGTGGGAAACCGGTCTTGGGCTACAGTGGGAAACCAGTCTTGGGCTACAGTGGGAAACCAGTCTTGGGCTACAGTGGGAGATCGGTCTTGGGCTACAGTGGGAGACCGGTCTTGGGCTACAGTGGGAAACCGGTCTTGGGCTACAGTGGGAAACCGGTCTTGGGCTTCAGTGGGAAACCAGTCTTTGGCTACAGTGGGAAACCAGTCTTGGGCTACAGTGGGAGACCGGTCTTGGGCTACAGTGGGAAACCGGTCTTGGGCTACAGTGGGAAACCGGTCTTGGGCTTCAGTGGGAAACCAGTCTTTGGCTACAGTGGGAAACCAGTCTTGGGCTACAGTGGGAAACCAGTCTTGGGCTACAGTGGGAAACCAGTCTTGGGCTACAGTGGGAAACCAGTCTTGGGCTACAGTGGGAAACCAGTCTTGGGCTACAGTGGGAAACCAGTCTTGGGCTACAGTGGGAAACCAGTCTTTGGCTACAGTGGGAAACCAGTCTTGGGCTACAGTGGGAAACCAGTCTTGGGCTACAGTGGGAAACCAGTCTTGGGCTACAGTGGGAAACCAGTCTTGGGCTACAGTGGGAGACCAGTCTTGGGCTACAGTGGGAAACCAGTCTTGGGCTACAGTGGGAAACCGGTCTTGGGCTACAGTGGGAAACCAGTCTTGGGCTACAGTGGGAAACCAGTCTTGGGCTACAGTGGGAGACCAGTCTTGGGCTACAGTGGGAGACCAGTCTTGGGCTACAGTGGGAAACCAGTCTTGGGCTACAGTGGGAAACCAGTCTTGGGCTACAGTGGGAGACCGGTCTTGGGCTACAGTGGGAGACCGGTCTTGGGCCACAGTGGGAGACCAGTCTTGGGCCACAGTGGGAGACCAGTCTTGGGCTACAGTGGGAAACCAGTCTTGGGCTACAGTGGGAGACCAGTCTTGGGCTACAGTGGGAGACCAGTCTTGGGCTTCAGTGGGAGACCAGTCTTGGGCTACAGTGGGAGACCAGTCTTGGGCTACAGTGGGAAACCAGTCTTGGGCTTCACATGGAAACCAGTCTTGGGCTTCAGTGGGAAACCAGTCTTGGGCTACAGTGGGAAACCAGTCTTGGGCTACAGTGGGAAACCAGTCTTGGGTTAAAGTGGGAAACCAGTATTGGGCTACAGGGTGATACAATTGCTGGTATAATGTCACACAACTACTATTCACTCTGCAGTGATCATAACACCAATTAGAGCAGCACTATGCAGGATTTACGTTTTTGTCAAACAGTGACCCCTACAGTCGCTGTGGGATACTTGTACTGTCGCAAATAACACGCACGCAGAGATGTCTCTGCACTCACGGCCTGATCCCCTCCCCCTGTACACCGGTACCGGTTCAGTAGGATGAAAGCTGTAACGAGTGGAAATAAGGTGTGGCCCCTTTAAGAGCTGTGCGCGCCCTGTTGAACTGTCGGCAGTCTGTATTGTATGTGCGGCTCGAACACGGCGCCGGGTTATTTCAGCTTGATGCTCATTTTAGCAGATCTTTCTTGCCGTAAAGCAATTCGTTACATCGCGAGACCTGATATCACGCGACACTTCCTGATGCTGCGGCTGGCGGGCCGCCGGCTCAAAGTTGCAAGTGCGTTTTTTCCGCTCACAGCCAACAGGGGGGGGGGGGGGGGGGGCGAGACGACCACCATTCAACACGAAATCAGTAATATAAACATTACAATGACCCCAAAGCTGTTCGGTTAAGGTAAAAAAGTTACTTAGTTCATCTTTAAGTTTGCATTAATTGTTCTATTAATCAATGTGAAGCAGCTTTGAAAATCTGTACTGTATAAAAATTAAAATCTTGATAAAATGATTGATGGCTTAATCATCTTCAGAACTAAGATATCATTCGTGTACAGTGTAAGAATTCACTTGATTGCTATTCATTTCTCACATTTCTTGTCGGTAGCATTTTTTCCTTCGACAACGAGGCATCATGCAAGATTTCAGTTTATTGTGGAAATGAATGTCATGTTGAATGTTTTCAAATGTTCAATCAAAGGGTCTCAACAAACAGGAAAAACATTGAGCAGCAAAGCTTGAGGAGACAGGAGACCATCCATCTAAACATACTGAAATATAAACACCGAATCTGTTCAGATGACCAAACCAGTGCGAGTTCCCAGCCAGTGTGAGATCTGTGTTCCTGAAACGTGTGTGTGTGTTGAAGCAGCTTCGGTGCGAGTCTCAGGATTAGTGCAGGGACACTGCTGTGTGCTCAGATAAACACAGAGTCAGCAGCACTAGAGGAGCTTTACATTTAATGAGAACAGAAGTGTACAACATGCATCATGATGAATTACAACGTAATGTACAAAAATTTATTATTTTTCAAATAATAACAGAAATGAGCTGTAACACACACTCCTGCAGAGCTCCCGCTGGTGATCCTCTATCCCGGATGTGTGTGATCAGGACCGTCTCTCCCGAGCCGGAGAAACAACACTACTGACACACAGAGGTCCGCTCAGACGTGTGTGTGTGTGTGTGTGAGGAGAGGGCCTGAAGCTGGAGCGATCCAGGAGACCGGCGTCAGTCAGAGAATAGTGATGCGTGGCCCATTCCCGACGCTCCCGTCTTACCGTCAGCAGCTCCTCTGCTTCCTTTGGGAGCGCAGACTCCTCCTGCTCACAGAACACACACAACACACACTTCACAACTACAGAACACACACTTTCTTCGGGAGCGCAGACTCCTCCTGCTCACAGAACACACACTTCACAACTACAGACAACACAACAAACACTTCTTTCGGGAGCGCAGACTCCTCCTGCTCACAGAACACACACACTTCACAACTACAGAACACACACTTCCTTCGGGAGTGCAGACTCCGCAGACTCCTCCTGCTCACAGAACACACACTTCACAACTACAAAACACACACACTTACAGGGGTTACAATCACTACTACACACTCAGTACTCAAACCACACACTTGCATGGCTGCTGCGTGTGTGTGTGTGTGTGTGTGTGTGTTCTGACCTGCTGTAGGAGCAGGGACTGGTCGTGGCCGCTGCTCATGTGTGTGTCCACCAGAAGGGTGTAGTCGGCCATGAGGGCGTCCAGCAGGAGCAGGCGCAGCGGCAGAAGGTGGAGCACAGACGAGGCCATCACACGCATCAGCACAGGAGGACACGGCCGCAGGTACCACACCTCAGCACACTCCTGCAGACCAGAACAGTGTTCAGCTCTCACACACACACGGCTATTGCAATCACTTGTACATCAATGGCAAGTTATATTTCTCAAACAGTTTTTGTCTCTGACACATGTCCAGTCAGGCTAAACAGGACACGACGCTCCTGCTCGACGCTCCTGCTCGACGCTCCTGCTCGACGCTCCTGCTCGACGCTCCTGCTCGACGCTCCTGCTCGACGCTCCTGCTCGACGCTCCTGCTCGACGCTCCTGCTCGACGCTCCTATGCGACGCTCCTGCTCGACGCTCGCGCTCCTGCTCGGCGCTCCTGCGCGACGCTCCTGCTCGACGCTCACGCTCGACGCTCCTGCTCGACGCTCACGCTCGACGCTCCTGCTCGACGCTCCTGCTCGACGCTCCTGCTCGACGCTCCTGCTCAATGCTCCTGCGCGACGCTCTGCTCCTGCGCGACGCTCCTGCTCGACGCTCCTGCTCGACGCTCCTGCTCGACGCTCCTGCTCGACGCTCCTGCTCGACGCTCCTGCTCGACGCTCCTGCTCGACGCTCACGCTCCTGCTCGACGCTCACTTAACGCTCACGCTCGACGCTCACTCAACGCTCACGCTCGACGCTCACTCAACGCTCACGCTCGACGCTCCTGCTCCTGCTCCTGCTCGACGCTCACGCTCGGCGCTCCTACGCGACGCTCCTGCTCGACGCTCCTACGCGACGCTCCTGCTCGACGCTCCTACGCGAAGCTCCTGCTCGACGCTCACGCTCAACCTTCCTGCTCGGCGCTACTACGCGACGCTCCTGCTCCTGCTCGACGCTCAACGCTCCTGCTCGGCGCTACTACGCGACGCTCCTGCTCGGTGCTCACGCTCGGCGCTCCTGCTCGACGCTCACGCTCAATGCTCCTGCTCGACGCTCACGCACAATGCTCCTGCTCGACGCTCCTGCTCGACGCTCCTGCTCGACGTTCACGCTCAATGCTCCTGCTCGACGCTCACGCTCAATGCTCCTACGCGACGCTCCTGCTCCTGCTCGACGCTCACGCTCAATGCTCCTGCTCGATGCTCCTGCTCGACGCTCCTGCTCGACGCTCCTGCTCGACGCTCCTGCTCGACGCTCCTGCTCGACGCTCACGCTCAATGCTCCTGCTCTGCGCTCCTGCTCGACGCTCACGCTCAATGCTCCTGCTCGACGCTCACGCTCAATGCTCCTGCTCGGCGCTCCTGCTCGACGCTCACGCTCAATGCTCCTGCTCGGCGCTCCTACGAGACGCTCCTGCTCCTGCTCGACGCTCTGCTCCTGCGCGACGCTCCTGCTCGACGCTCTGCTCCTGCTCAACGCTCACTCAACGCTCCTGCTCCTGCTCGGCGCTCCTGCTCGACGCTCACGCTCAATGCTCCTGCTCGACGCTCACTCAACGCTCACGCTCGACGCTCCTGCGACGCTCCTGCTCCCGGTGTGAATGCACTCAGTGATTAAGCCGGAGAAAAAAACCCCGCTGCTCACGCTTGCGCTGTGAAACGACCGTAATTCACAAGGTTTCCTACATGTGCGTTCTGTGTGCACGTGTGATGCTGATGTTGCGCGATGTTAATCATGCGGTGCCCGAGTGCATTTGACTCCTGCTCCTGCTCGATGCTCCTGCTCGACGCTCCTGCTCGACGCTCCTGCTCGACGCTCCTGCTCGACGCTCACTCAACGCTCACGCTCGACGCTCCTGCTCGACGCTCCTGCTCGACGCTCACGCTCAATGCTCCTGCTCTGCGCTCCTGCTCGACGCTCACGCTCAATGCTCCTGCTCGACGCTCACGCTCAATGCTCCTGCTCGGCGCTCCTGCTCGACGCTCACGCTCAATGCTCCTGCTCGGCGCTCCTACGAGACGCTCCTGCTCCTGCTCCTGCTCGACGCTCTGCTCCTGCGCGACGCTCCTGCTCGACGCTCTGCTCCTGCTCAACGCTCACTCAACGCTCCTGCTCCTGCTCGGCGCTCCTGCTCGACGCTCACGCTCAATGCTCCTGCTCGACGCTCACTCAACGCTCACGCTCGACGCTCCTGCTCGACGCTCCTGCGACGCTCCTGCTCCCGGTGTGAATGCACTCAGTGATTAAGCCGGAGAAAAAAACCCCGCTGCTCACGCTTGCGCTGTGAAACGACCGTAATTCACAAGGTTTCCTACATGTGCGTTCTGTGTGCACGTGTGATGCTGATGTTGCGCGATGTTAATCATGCG
>CM070832.1:40677306-40684806 GCA_036326025.1 Chrosomus eos
GCGTGTGTGTGTGTGTGAGTCAGACCTGTGTGTGCTGCTCTCGGGCCCACAGGGGTGAGAGGGCGCGTGTGTGTGTGTGTGTGTGTGTGTGTGTGTGTGTGTGTGTGTGTGTGGTGTGTGTGTGTGTGTGTGTGTGTGTGTGTGTGTGTGTGTGTTTGTTTGAGTCAGACCTGTGTGTGCTGCTCTTGGGCCCACAGGGGTGAGAGGGCGTGTGTGAGTCAGACCTGTGTGTGCTGCTCTCGGGCCCACAGGGGTGAGAGGGCGCGCGCGTGTGTGTGTGTGTGTGTGTGTGTGTGTGTGTGTGTGTGTGTGTGTGTGAGTCAGACCTGTGTGTGCTGCACTCGGGCCCACAGGGGTATTAGTAGGGAGGTTAAGTGACTTTTGACTTCAAGTCATGATGCAAAGGTCCCCTTTGGTATGGAAGTACCTTAGGGCCATAGAAATAAATTTATCCTAAGACACAAGTGAGATCACATTTTGTATCTTATATACGCACATTTTTTAAAAATGGCCGCCAACCATCCTTGAGAGGCCCATATCTTTGCTTCTGTTATAGCTATAATGACAAATTTGGTATCAACGGGTACATTTTTGTGGTCAAGGAGTCCAATAAAATAGGTTCCAAGACTAAAAAAATAATAATGTTGTCCTTAACATGACAATTGGAGGTGAAGTATGCATTTTTTTATTAAAAAACGCATGCCAAACACACAGTCCATTCACAACTTAATAATTTCTTCGTTTAGGTCTGCTTCGCATGCGCCCATTACAGCACTGGCTGAAGACGCGGGTCCTGCGTCGAGCATAGGCATCCGGTCGTTTACGTCTCAAGATAACTCAGTACTGTGTCACAGCTCTGGAGCCCTGGAAGGCGGTCGACTGGTATCAGACAGGTGTAAACCTGGGAGTAATCTCTAAACTGATAGTGGTTTCGACAGACGCCTCCAATTCGGGCTGGGGCGCCCTCTATGAGGGCAGACTGACTTTTGGCCTGTGGTCAAGCCAAGAAAAGAGCTTGCACATAAACTTTCTAGAGATGAAGGCAGTCGAGAACGCCTTGCGGTTCTTCCTTCCCCTTCTAAAGGGCCACCATGTCCTTGTCCGCACGAACAACATGTCGGTGGTTTCCTACATAAATCGCCAGGGCAGTCTGAGATCACGGAACCTTCATGCACTGGCAGAACGCATCCTTGTATGGGTTCAGCGCAACCTATTCTCGCTGAGAGCGGCGCATGTGCCAGGCCATCTTAATGTGGGTCCAGACAGGCTGTCCAGGGACAACGTTCCCCCAGGGGAATGGTCCCTCCACCCTCAGACAGTTCAGCTGTTGTGGGACACCTTTGGCACAGCAGAAGTCGACCTCTTTGCATCTCAAGACAATGCTCAGTGTCCAATATGCTTCACAAAGAACAAGGACGCGCTGGCCCATCACTGGGCCAACCACCATCTCTATGCTTTCCCTCCGATCATGCTGTTACCACAGGTAATCAAGCGTATAAGGGAGAACGGTTCCTGTGTACTTCTAGTAGCTCCGTTCTGGCCGAACCAAGTTTGGTTTCCGGAGCTGATGCAGCTTCAGAGCTTGCCTCCGTGGCCTGTCCCGTTGAGGAGAGATCTCCTCTCACAGGCCGGGGGTACGATTTGGCACCCACGACCCGAGCTTTGGGCTCTGCATGTGTGGGCCATCAACGGGTACCCGTCAGTCTCCCCGATGGAGTGTTAAACACGATTACGCAAGATAGAGCGCCCTCTACTAGACGGCTTTATGCTTCCAAGTGGTCAGTGTTCTCAGGTTGGTGCTCAGCTCGCAACCTGGATCCACAAGATTGTGGGGTGTCGGAGGTTCTATCCTTCCTACAGGAGCTCTTGGATAAGGGTAGATCCCCATCCATGCTTAAGGTATGTGTGGCGGCTATTGCTGCGTTTGTCAAACATTCGCATGGCCAGTCACTGGGTAGGAACGACCTTGTAGTCCGCTTCCTCAGGGGAGCTAAAAGGATGAACCCTCCTCGCCCCCCCTCGGACCTTTCCTTGGTCCTGGAGGCCATGAAGGGTGCCCCTTTCGAACCTCTACAGTCTGTGGACTTTAAGTATCTCTCATTGAAAACCGCCTTTCTGGTGGCCATCGCCTCAGTCAAGCTGGTGGGTGACTTACACGCACTTTCTGTTAGCGCGTCATGCCTTGAGTTTGGGCCTAATGACTCCAAGGTCATCCTCAAACCAAGACATGATTATGTCTCTAAAGTACTTGCCACTCCTTTCAGAGCACAAGTCTTTGTGGATCTGACAGCGAGTCTGACATTCTCTCGTCACAGGTGATTTTTGAGATTCACCTTCGAGGGCCAGGCATATCAATACACAGTCCTACCGTTCGGCCTGTCCCTGGCATCCTGTATATTATGATGTGCATGGACGCGGCTCTCGCGCCCCTGAAACTTCAGGGCATGCGAGCTTTGAACTATTTGGAGGATTGGCTGATTCTAGCTCGATCTCATTTAGAGCTCATAGAACACAGGACCATATTACTCGAACACCTCGAGAATCTTGGTCTCACGGTCAATTGGGCGAAGAGCTCGCTGTCCCCCAGCCAGGAAATATCCTTTCTGGGCACAGAGCTGAACTCGCTGTCACTGACAGCGTGACTATCGCCAGAGCGCATACTGAACATTGCGGCACTATAGTCCCGCTCAAGAGATTTCAGAAAACGCTGGGCCTCATGGACTCATCATCATCAGTACTCCAGCTGGGTCTGCTTCGCATGCGCCCACTGCAGTGGTGGCTGAAAGCACGAGTGCCGTCTCGAGCTTGGGCCTCCGATCTGTTTCGCCTCAGGGTCAATCAGAAATGCGTCACAGCTCTGAAACCTTGGAAGGCGACCGACTGGTACTGGTACCACCGCCTCTTCAATTTGACATTCTCTCTTCGGATCTGACAGCGAGTCTGACGTGAATCTCCTTTGCCTGGTTAGGACCCTTAGAATTTACGTGGAACGTTCGGTTGCTTTCAGACGGTCAGGACAGCTATTTGTTTCGTTTGGTGGCCGATCTAAAGGTCTAGCTGCCTCGAAACATAGCCTTTCCAGGTGGATAGTGGACGCTATCTCACTGGCTTATACATCTAATAGCCTTCGTTGCCCTCTGGGCGTCAGAGCTCATTCCACTAGAGGCATGCCTCTTCGTGGGCCTGATCCAGTGGGATTTCCCTTCACGATATCTGTATGGCGGTAGGCTGGGCCTCTCTGTCTACATTTATAGGGTTCTATAACCTGGAAGTTCCCGCGCTCCAAGCTAGACTGTTGTCAGTTTAGTTTATTTGCTCAGTTCTGCCGGACTCGGTTCCGCGGACTGCAAAGTTTTCAATTCAGGCAGGCTATTGCCTCCCCTGACTGTTATACCGTGTTAAGCACCCTCTATTAGGGGTGTAACGATTCATTCGTTTTCTCGATGCATCGATTACAAATCCTGACGATGCATATGCATCGATCTTGAAACATGTATTTCGAATCGTGAATCGTTTATTTCAGTCAATATTCGATTTAAAATGCTAAGAATCGAATAATTTGCGATTCTATATCGATTCAGTGCTTTAAAACATATAAACATTAAATGACTACATGCGCGAATTAAGAAGGCGTTGTGCGTCGTCATTTCGCGTCCTCACAGCTCTCCTTCACATACTCGCTGCACTCTTACCATCTTTCACTGGATTTCGCTCGCGCTCGGTCCCATAGCTCTCATCTACAGATTTTTGAGCAGTCCATGTTTGAGCTCTCCTCAGGACAGCCACTGATGTTCACATGAGCAGATGACAGCTCTCTATCGAGAAAGTAAGCCATTGATAAAGCTGCCATCTCATTGCCGGCGGCACTGCTATGAAACAACGCGTTCGTTGCGTGGAAACGTCGCCGTTATTTTCTTTAAGATAATACTGAAGTTTTACGGAAATGGGTCATACCCGTCCTGAGCAGTTAAAGTAAAACCCCACTTATTCAAGGGTGCGCATTTATTACATGGAAAGAGAAAACATATAATAGGCTACCATATATACATAATTATACATAACATATAAGGTGGTGTATATATATAAAGAGAACAAAGAGTAGCTATTCCATGAGGAAACGTTAGTTAAGGTTTAGTTGGGAAAGTTCATGTTTAGTCTCACAATGGAAGGATGTTTAATGTACCAGGAACACTTTAACACTAGGACTCCCGGAATTCTTTAACTACTAGAATGGCCATAGCAGTCATTATGACTGCTCATCCATTATTTAAATATAATTTCAATAAGCTATATCAAATCTAAGAATAAATGGATCTGTAATGTTAGGATTTGCAATAGACTAAACAAACAACAAGAGAAATTGTTGCTAGGCAATGGTGATGCATTTTCAAGAGCGGGAAAAAGGAGCAACCGACACACAGTTTGTAATGCATACGGTCAGTATGACTGTTATGGCCATTCAAGGTAGAAATACTCAACTCTTTTGTGTCTTGTAATTTTAATAAAATAACAATGATAGAATAAAATATAGGCGCATTTAGGAAAAATAAGAGTCCTAGTTACATGGGTTTCATTTTAAAGTTTAAAGTTTTGGGTTTAAAGTTATTACACTGCACATTTTTAAAGCAGTCAAAATGACTGCCTTTGGTAGTTCTAGGTAGACATACTCAAAACTCTTTTGTGTCTTGTAATTTTAATAAAATAACAATGATAGAATAAAATATAGACACATTTAGGAAAAGTCAGGGTCCTATAGTTACATGGGTTTTATTTCAACAAAGTTATTACATTGCAAAATTTTAAAACAGTCAAAATGACTGCCTTGGGAGTTCTAGTGTTAAGGTTGTGTAGCCTATCCATTCTACAAAATAGTTAGCATGATGAACTACTAATACTTTTAAAGCCTTTTTAAATCTTGGTTTACATTTTTACAAATGTTAATTTATAGGCTTTGGAAATATTTTTTATAATAATAGATTCATTAAAAACTAACATGAACTATCGTTAACAATAGACAAAATGTTGTTGTTGTTTTTTTTCCCCCCACTCTCTGACCCCCGAAGGCAGCTGTATAATTCACACCCTGACTAATACCCATTGGGGGAAGCATTTAAATAATCCTATGAATGCATATAAAAAATTAAGAATCGAATCGAATTAATCGAATCGCATCGAATTTTTATGTGAATCGCATTGAATCGAATAGTTCTGAATTTGCAAAAATCGTTCTTGAATCGAATCGAAAACCTATGAATCGTGAATCGAATCGATTCGCCGCCTACCCAAAGATTCACAGCCCTACCCTCTATGCATTTAAGGTAACCACGTTTAACTTATATTATTCTTATTAAGCCCATTCCCAATGTCGGCTTTTTATATCCCCATATCATATGAACTCAGTGCGCTCGCCCTTGGGTCAGTGTTATGGTAGATTTAGCACCCACGGCGTTTTAAATCGGATTCCCAAGCTAGCTTACGCAACACGAGAGTACTCTCATAAGAGAACGTCACGGTTACTAATGTAACCTCGGTTCTCTCTAGAAGAGGGAATGAGTGTTGCGTAATCCTGCCGTGCTTGTGCTATCATCTGGTTTCGCTTCAGTCGATGAAAACCAAGGAGCATCTTATCAAGCTCTGGCTTATATGGGCATAAGCCACGCCCATTCGCCCACACATTGGTGCTTACGTCACGAGCAGTGCCTCGATAGGTTGCAGCAGTTGCCGCATAGCATCCAATAGGCGCACGAGCTGCCTCGCCTAGGTCTGCTAGCTGCAGCAAGTGTGTTTTAAATTAATACAAATTATAAGGATAATTTTTGGCTTCAGTATTCTCGAGAAAAGAGGTTTTCCCACCATAGTCAACTAGCTAGCTATTTATTAGTTATCTAACATTAAAAACATTTTTCTATTTAATGAGAAAGTCATATGAACCTCAAAGTGTTAACCTGTCACCTCTCACCACCTTTAACAGCTGTCACAGCTCCTGGTGCAGATGGGATGGGTTGTTGCAGGAACTGATATGCTATAGGCTACTCCTGACTGGTCGAAATCTCATGCTACTTAGGACAAATGTAATGCACAGAAGTAGCTGCACTGCTTAAATTCAAAATTAAAGTTTTTGAACGAAAAGATAAGTAGTAGAACGAAATAATAAGTCACTCTGATGACAATATTTATGTGAAATGTGCATATTTACCCCCAATTGTCATGGTATGGTGAAAATTATTATTTTTTTAAACTTGAAACCAATTTTATTGGATTCCTTGACCCCAAAAATGTACACTTTGACACCAAATTTGTCATTATAGCGATAACAGAAGCAAAGATATGGGCTCTAGAGTATTTTCGGCGCATTGGCGGCCATTTTGGAAAAAACATGTTTATTTCTGATACAAAGTGTGATCTCACTTGTGTCTTAGGATAAATTTATTTGTATGACCCTAAGGTACTTCCATACCAAAGGAGACCTTTGCATCATGACTTGAAGTCAAAGGCCTATTTTTTGGGCTTAACCTCCCTACTATATGGCGGCAAATCAATGACAATAAGATCCGAGCGCGGTAAATGACTTTCGCGAGACGATAACAGATCCACACGCGAGGAAACGGGGACTCGCGAGCTCATTCATACCCTGCACGCGCTCGTGACATCTCCTCTGCACGCAATACAAGCCCTCGCGCGCGCGCATGATCATTCCACACACCCTCGCGGGCGCGATTGATCATTCCACACGCTCTCGCGCTTGATCTGCTCTCGCCTGCTGCTTTTGCTCACTCGAACAATTTTATTTTTGACAGTCGAGAGGCGGGACTCCCCTTTTCCGGAAGTCAGTTCTGATTGGACGCCTGTAAACTACACTTGACTTGAGACTTCACTTCATTTGTTTTATTTATTGTGGTTAATTAATGTGTAATGTGATTTAATGCATTGTTAATATAGAATATATTATATACCAAAATTCTTATACATTTTTACATTTTATATTTAAAAGACTATGACTTGTGTTGGCTTAAAATATCTAAAATAAATTGGAGAAAAAGTCATATTTGCTGTAGTTCACCACTACCACTAGACCCCCATTTACCAATATTTACGTTTATCCGACCAAAATTAAAGTGGATCTGAAAGCCTCAGAATGTAAAATGTGACCATTAAATAGTTGTAAATATAACAAGGGCTTTTGATGAAAGATAAATTACTTATATCAATAAGCAAGAGTTGTTGTGTAAGCTTTTTGTTTTCATCCTGTGTATTACTATTATGTCAATTTTGAATGGTTCATTATATATTCTGTTAAATGTAAAAGGTGTTCTGGCAGCATGAATGTATTTAATTTTTTTAAGATAAGTTATGTGCAGATGGGGTTTAATCATTTATGCTGTATACACTACTTGCCTCATACTTTCTCTTAAGTTATTAGCTTACAAAAAGTTAGATGATTAAGATCACTATATAATGTTGTGATAGCTTTAACTTGCTGGATTTAATATTGTTTCTCTG